>PYAF01005264.1:239380-269753 GCA_007407185.1 Glycine tomentella | reverse complement strand
ATCCTTCTATTGCAGGAAAGCAGAGAAATCTATGGTGGGAAGGAAAGTAAGTCTTGCACAAGCGATGCTAAACTTAATCAAGATTATAAGCTTAATCATAAATCCAAAACCTCAACACCAAATTGGGATTGCTGCAAGTATCCGTATGCATGCCTCAAGAGACACTTGGATCTATATAAAACTGGGATCCTACATGATTCTTGAGTGAGTGGATGTCTACCAACAAAAATCCTGGCAGCGGCTTATAAAAAGAATATAAATTAAATTCTTACGCTACTTGTTCAAGGGTTTGCATTATTTGTCATCATTTTTTATGATATTCTAGCTAGTACTTTGTTTCTGGCCTAAATCAGAACTTGGCAAACTGAATCTCTGAGCTAGTTCATCCATCATCAAGTTTACTGCTTCAATTCCCTCTTGCCCTTTGTTTGTAACTTTGAAATTGTGAACAATATTTTTCAAGTCCACAAGACTGCTTCCAGGTATTATCCCCAACCTTCTTTCCTTCACCAGTTTTTGCACTTCAGAAACATTCTCCCATTGAGCAGACACGGCATATATGATCAGCAGAAACTGGTAACAGGCGAGGTTCATAGGATCCATGTCAACGAGAAGCTTAGCAATCCGTTCCCCCAAGTACGCATCCCTCTTGAAACGACACAAACCAAGCAAACTTGCCCATACCAATGACTCACATGACATATCCCCATCAAACTCTGCCATGCTCCTCAGAAATACTTCTGCCTCACCAACAAGCTCCACACTTGCAAGAAGGTTTGCCATGCACCAAAAATGAGCATAATTGGGCTTCACACCAAACACATCAGTCATCTGTTTGAAGTAAGACCTCCCCTCATCCAACATCTCCGCCCGAGCACATGCACAGAGAACACCAATGAAGGTTACTTCATCAGGGAGCAATCTCGGAGTCTTATCACTCTCAACTCCATGTTTCATCTTCCCCATCCCGATCATTACATCAAACAGGCCGAGTCCATCTTCAGGACTTCCACGAATGCAGTGCCCCAAGATCATCACATTCCATGATACCCAATTCCTCTCTCTCATCCTCTCAAACACCACCCGTGCATCCTCTACCTTCCTGCACTTACAGTACATGTCAATCAGCGCCGTATCAAGAATCAAACTTGACCTCAACGACATCCTAACAATGCTCCCATGAACCGATCTTGCTTCCTTGAGTCTACCCGATCGACCACAAGCTGTAGCCACACAGACCATAGTCCTAGCATCCCCCCTCAATCCCAACCTGCCCATTTCGCGAAACAACTTCATCGCATAACCGGGGTTCCTACCCTTCAAATACCCACTAATCATGACATTCCAAGTAACCAAATTCTTCTCAGGCATTTCATCAAACAGTCGGTGTGCAGCATTCAACTCACCAACCATCATATGCCCATCAATGATCGAGTTCCAAGAAACCAAATCCCTACTCAACATTCCATCAAACAACATCCTAGCAAGCTGAACACCCCCGCAACAAACATACATGTGAATCAAAGAGTTCTGCACCGGCAAAACAGAGTCAACTCCATTCTTCGTGGCCTGAGCATGACACTCCTTCCCAGAACCAATGCAACCCATTTTGGCACACGAAGCAACGAGTGGCATGAAGGTGTAGCTGTTGGGGAAAAACCCACGCATCAAAGAGCGGAAATAAAACACAATCGCTTCGCGGGGAGCGTGGCTGTTACAATAGGCCTGGATCACGGTGTTGACGCAGAACGTGTCGAGGGAGTTGATGCTTCGAAAGATCAAAAGGGTGTAAGCGACGTCGCATACGTGTGAGGCGCGGCTCAAAACGGTGCGTGCCAAGTAGGGGTTGCGGAAGAGGCTGGAAGTGACGAGAAGGGCTTGGATTTGAAGGAGGTGGTGAGCGTTTCGGCATGAGTTTTGGAGAAGCGCTTCGAAGTGTGAGAAGAGGGAGGAGAGTCTTCGTTTTCCTTCAGGGGGAGAAGTGTTGGTGGTGATAGCGATGGGGCGCGTCAGAAAGGTGTTTCGGATTGGGAGCCGTTGGCGCGTGGAGACTCTGGCCATTCATTTGGAGGTTGGTTTTCACGGTTTTCTGATGCGGAGAGCCTAATCGCTATTCACGAACATGCTTCTCTTCTCAGCTCTTTCTCTTCAGTTCAGAGATCTCAAGGAATCGTTTTTTAGTAGTTCTCATGTATTTACATATAAAATTCAAGATCTCTTAAAAATTTTATTTCTTTAGATCTCATTTTGAACACATAAGCCTCAGATAAGATCTACAGTAACGAAAAGACGGCCTTTTTTGCAATTATAAAAATTCATTAGAGGGCCATTTTGCAATTACAAAAGTTATTTCACTGGTCTACCTCTCAACCGAGCGAGAACCGCTTGAGAGTAGCAGTGAGGTTGAAACTTGAAAGTAAATGGTGAGAGTAAGCAAATAGGTTCTGCAAAAAGCAGCCAAAACCCTATCCGACATCCTCCTATGCCCTCTCTCTTAGCAACCTTTATCATCATTGTTTTTTACTAAACTTGAATCATCTCTCTTTCGTGTAGGTATTGTGAGGAAACAAATTCCCTAATCAGTGATGCTATTGGCGTTGCCTTCCCCGTCAGTTCTAACTCCCTCCTTCACCTTCTTTCAGTTTTCGGTGTTTCGATTTCCACTTTCAATTACCCATTGACAATTGCCCTTTTCCCTTTTATCCTTTGGGAATTTTAAGGTTCCTTGTTTGTTTGCTTACAATGTTGTTTTGTTACTGAATTTCTAATTGCAGTGGAACTGCATAAACCCCATTTTCCACCATTTATGTTTTTTTCTGTAAATTTCACCAGGGAAGGGTACCTTTTTTTTTTTTTTTTTTTTTTTAATTTCTGAATTGTGAAGAATTATAAAATGTTTGTGTTGAAATGTTTAGTAAATGGTCATTAGCAAACATATATTACACAAAAGGCATCATTTCGTGTAAATAATGTGCATGTAGTTTTGGTGATGACTTGAAGGGTTATGTTTCTTTTTTGTTTTTACCTTTTAGATAAAAAATGGGATACCATGCTTGGTTCCAAAAGATGGGAAGATACTCGAGGAGGAAGATGCATCATAACCTGATCATGATATCAATTTATCTGCAGTGAATGAAGAGAATCAAGGAAGAAGTGCGTAAGATGTAGTGTAAGATGTTTGGACTTCCATTTCTATGATCAACTGTCTGTGTACCTTGGTGAGTTGGTGGTGGTGGAATGTTGTGAGTAAGAAGTTACCCTGTTTACACTTTGGTGAAGAAACCTTTTCTTTTTCTTTCTTTTTCTTCTATGGAAAAATTTTCCCCTTCCCTTTCATTGTTTGAATAATTGATTTGTATCTATGAGATTTCTCTAACTACATGATTTAAGGTTTATTCTCACTCGTATGAAATTTAGTGGTGATACACCCAAGAGTCGCTTGTCGAAAGCTTTCTTTTCTTCCTTCTTAGTTCCAACTCTTCTGGAGGTAAAGAAAAAAAAACTATAACTCTTGTTGAATAAGAAGTGTTGAGGATACTAACCTCTGTTGAAGAGATATATGGATTTTCTATTTGATATAGAGATGTATAATATCAATTGCTTTGCAGAAAGAGGCTTTTCAACTATATTTTACTTACTGGTTTATAAATGACAATCAAGCTAAGTCATCTGTTGTGAGGCATGGAAAACGTGAGTACTTTCAATTCTTTCTTTGACATCTATTAATTTTATAGGTGGTCACTAAGTGAGCTTGGGAAAGCTACAAAAGTATTGTAGTTCTGATTGGTAGACCTCTCATGTTTGTTTTCTTCTACTTGTAGATGATGCATTTAAGATTTGATAAACTAGTTTTTTATTTGAGAACGTACCCCTGCCTTACCTTCTCTTGAGCCTCTTTGACTTGTTCCTCTTCAATTCAATCGAGTGAATGTCTTGTTTCCTCTCTGATAAGTTTTTGCAATAACAAAATTAGAAACTTCTATTTCCAATGTGTTGTTGGTGCACCTCTAATGTGGCAGTATGTGAAGATTGCTACGTTGGTTCGGTTATAACTTTGGTAATTCATATTTCATGTTGTCACATAGAGCAAGAAATAAAGATAAAAGTCGTATAAGTTTGCATATTATTTTTAATTTATTGTTATTATCATATATATACACGAGCATGTATGCACACGTACATACACATGAGTACCGGTATGAAGCCAGGTGAATGAGGTACTTGTAAGTTGTAATCGCACTCATCTCCATAAAATTTGCAAGTAATTTTCTGCACCTGTATCCATAAGTGAGACCTTCCCCATCATAATTAGTTATTGCAGTATCTATAAGTTCATTACTCATTGTGATGTTTAAAAGATGCCACAGAAAAATAGAAAGAAGAGCAGATGTGTAAATTATAGGGCTCTAAACGTTTTGTTTCTTATGGCATATCAAAGAGACTTTATGACGTGTCTTTTCAAATATATTTGTGGCTTTGCAATGTGATGTTAAGTAAATGGTTGTAGTCACAATACTATGGGGCCAATTCTAGGATGAACGACCCAAACAAGTGTTGTATAATAGATCACTATTATTCATCATCAAACTATCTGATTTCATTTCTAGAATCCTACAATTCTCCCACTAGATTCAAGCTTATTTTTGGTCTGTTTTGTCATCTGTCGCAAGCCGTTGTCATAGGCAATTTTCGACGACAATGTTTCTTTTTTTTCCTTTCCTTCTTTCACTTCTTCCCCTCCCTCCCTCCCTCCCTAGATTTGTTCCCTCAACTGTTGTGATCTACACCAGATCCACAACGTCATCAACTTCATCAGAACAACACCAAATTCACGACAACAGTCACATCGACTTCATGATTTTCACAATTTGAATAATTGTCACGAGAGATTCACGTTTGACCTTTTGAAATCCATGGTGCGCTCGCCATCAAGTCCACGACATTGTCGAGTTCGTTCGAGCCTAGATTCATGGCACCTCTTCACGATTTGAACCACTATTGTGTGTGATTAACATCTGACACATTGAATCGCTCTTGCATCTCTCTAAAATTTTAGTCATGGTAAAATCTTGGTTTCACGATTCATGATGTGTATGTACCAGATCTATGACATTATCGAGTTTGTCGGAGCCTAGATCCACGACACCAAATCTGCATTCATTTTCGTTCTAGTTAATAATGGAATTTCTCTTTATTTGTTTATGTATTTATTTCATTGGTGGAACTTTGTGTTTGTGTTGCATATTTGATGTCGTTGCATTCTATTGACTGGAGGTTAATTGTGGCAAGCAAGTGGTTGTGTTCGACGAGGTTCAAAGGAGTTCTATCGGAGGAAACATTACTGTTGGATTTGTTTAACGATGGTGATCTGGATGCGGTGGTCAATGGTGGTTGCATCGAAGCAATTTTTGGTTTTGGAATGAAAGAAAATATTAAAATAAATGAAAAGTCATTGTCAAAAATCGTCTTTGACGGTGGTGAACAATAGTTGTCGATGCTAGCAACTACAATGAAAAAAATAAACAATACTATCATGCAGATGATACACCATAACATTGTGGATATTAGTCTAATCTAAAGATTATTATTAATGATTCATATTGGATCACCTATAAAGTGGTCATCGAAGTATTATCACAATACGATAGTTTTGTTACCTGTTAAGGATAGTTCCTTTTCCTAACAAAACTACCGAAGTGATTCCAATCATATTTTGTGATCTGCACTAAATGTTCAAGAGTTTTAGTCTTGTCCGTTTATTCTTTTAAATAAAAAGTTATATATAAAAATACAGGTGTGCAATTTTTCTTCTTCTAACAAAATGTGCATTTGTGCTAAAACAGCTTTTACTTATTAAAAATTATCATTCACATGGTATGGAAATCTCTTCGACCAATTCATAGGTAATTTCTTATCATCCCAATTTAACAATGTTTACGTATTTAGTTAATGTCAGGAGTTAGTGTGTTATTCGCCAAATAATTTAAAACAAGCAGATAAAATTTTAAATGCTTTGTTTATATTATGAGTAAAATAAAAAAGAAAGAAATAGGAAGAAAACAAAAAGGGTGATAGAAATAAAAGAGAAATAGAGAGGAGAAGATATATTATCTAGATGAATAGAAAATTAAAAAGAAAAAAAAAGTAGAGAAACTTTTTCACTTGTTTTTTATAATCACGGCAATTTTTTAATCTTTGATGAAACTTGAGATATCTTCACAAATTTCAATCTTTTGGGATATAAGATTAATTCTTTATTTAGAACTTAGTCACAAATTTCCAAAGATGCATTTTGTTTAAATGAATTGGAAAAGAGTTGAAAGAATTAAATGTTATATGGAAAATATTTTTATACAAATTAAAAAATCAACTCTATTATTTTTTTCTTAACATAAAATTGTTTATTATTTAATTTTTATTATAATATTTTGAGAAATTAAAAAATACAAAGATAAATCTGAATTTTAATATATTAGTTTTTAATCATAAAGCTGATATTTATTTATGTTACAAAAAAATTATTCAATTTGTTTAAAAAAGATATAACAATTTTTCCTATATTAGTTTCTTAATCATTAAATTTGTATTTATTTATTTATGTTACAATATATATATATATATATATATTTAAATACAAACGATATTTCAAAGCATAAAAGTAATGCCAACGAGCAAATTTCCATTCCATTTGACGGGTATAACGAGGGAAAACAATTGTGTTGTGCCACATTATTATTATCTTTTTCCTTTTCATTTGCGGGCCAACCAAAGTACCCAAAATTCCTATTTCTAGTGTCCTATTTTTACTCTCTTTCACTCCTTCTCAATTCATTCCTTTCAAATCATCTAAAACAAACATAGTGTAAAGCTCATTGTAGAAGAATCCTCACATTTGCAATGTATTCTGCATATTAATCGCTAAACGTGGGCACAGTGAAGAGAATATGAGTTTTCATTGACTAAGACCCGTATAATATTTGGTGAAAATATTCAGCATGAGTGCCCTAGGTGATAGGGGTATCAAAATACCTCTATTTCTCAATTGAGGACGACAAGCTATGATACCTTCATGGAACGCCATCCCTAATTAATGAAAAGACCAACTAAAACAAAGAGAGAAAAAAAAGAAAGTAAGAAATAATAAGGAATTAGAAGAAAACATTGTTAAAAAAGCATAAGCAAGCACATATTACAAAGCAGTAGGTGCTACACTGTAGTTAGGAATCCGGTAGTTTATAGTGTTATTCTCCCTCAAAGAAATGAGGTATCTAGGTCAAGTGTAACACTCTTATGTTGGTGTAACCGCTTTTGTGTTCGGACGATTGAAACTGTCACATAAACCTTATCTAACCACCCTTTCAAACCAAGCAAGCCAAACATCATTTATGACCAAATGAGAACTATAATTGTGACAGAGTGACCATTTCTTGCAACTCTATTTCTTGTTAAGGGTCTAATAAATATGCTTCCCCACCAGTAAATCAGATGACTCTCAAAGGCTTGGTATCACTTGTCATCAATTTAATTGGCTTAGCTGAGGGAACAAGGAACAATGATGCTCCTTTACCTTCTTACATGCTATCCAGCCATATACAAAGTAACAAGAAACAATCATCTGAATCTGCATCAGCATTAGCATCCAATTTTAATGAGGATAGTTGGTGCTGTGTGTGCTTGTCAAGGTTAAAGACCAAAGATGAAATCCGTGTCCTTCCTTGCTCGCACAAATTTCATAAGAGTTGTGTAAATAGATGGCTTAAGGGTCGCCACAAAACGTGTCCACTCTGCCGTTTCTCAATGGGAGCCGAGGAGAAGTCTCATCTTGCCGAAATGTTCACTGAAGAGATGTTAATATGGTTTTCTTCTTTCCATGTAGCTGGTATGTAATGATCTAAGTTTCACCAGGGAATCTAAATGTAGTTTTCTCCAAGCAGAGCCTTGCTTTGCTTCCAAGTTTTGTTGATGCAAGGCTTGTGAATCTGATTTCATGCAAGCTTATTCGAATTGTTATGGCTTATCATGCCTGCTCTTTATGAATGAAAATGACCAAGTTCATTAGGGGAAATGATTGACATTCCACCTTTCTTTTACCTTATTGGGGGATCGATTCTCTTCAATATACTGTGTCTGTCTTCAGTACATAGAAGAGAATCTATCCCCCAAATAATGAATTACATAATAGGCAATAATAAGTTAATACTCAATATACGATGTCCATTCCTTCCTGAGGCTATCTTCATTCTCATCAAACTTCTGAGCCTTGGTCTATTTTATAGAAAACTTCCCGAGGGCATTTCATTCAGCATGATGCTTTCTATTTTCTTTAAGAAAACATCATCTTCAGCATATACAACCTAAATTTCTTCCTTCAGAAGTGAGAGATCTTCAGAGGCGAATATTCTCTAATTATTGTAAGCAATTGCATTCACTTTAGGCACACACTTCAATCTCTATGGTTCCTCAAAAGTTTCATATAACATGCCAAGATGCTCTGTCCATAGTGACATTCTTAGTTATGAAATATCACCTAATTTGATAAATAAAATATCCGATGGTAATATTCTATATTGGCACATAAGAGATAAGAGATTAAGAGGTTCATACACCATTGAGGCATCCATCAATTTTCTCCACACAAACACGGCAACAAAGGGTACAAGATATACATAGTTGAAAAGTCAAACTAGCCATGGTTTTTATTTGGTTAATACCATGATTTCATTAGTAGCATGGAAGGAAGTAATTCACATTCAGTAGGAGCACCAGGTCTATTTAAGCCTGGAATCATCCAAGAATTTCATATAAAAAAAATGATAACAATATAATATCTAACACACACTTTATTTGTTATTGACTGAAATTTATTGGAAATTATAAAAATTTGTAGATCTTATTTCTTGATTAATGAGTTTCACTCATGATTATATAATTTCCAATAAAATTATAACCAATAATAGACTGTATGTTAGATTATGTATTGCTTGTGCTTCTCTTTTGATATATTTGTAAAATGTAGTAATTTTGGATAAGATACACGATTTTTAGCTCATTAGTGTGCTCATGTTGTAAAATCACATGTCATTCGCGGCAGCACAAAAAGACATTTATAATTAGAAAAAAGTGCTGCAAGAAATAATGCTTATGCAGATCTACAATATCTTCTGTGGATATTAGCAAATCTGTAACATGCTCTATGACAACGATCACCCCCTTAAAATTAAGTATCTCATTGAGGGATATTATACGCAATTTTAACTTTGCATTTACAAAGAGATTATGTCCACATTAGAATTTCTAATCAACAAGTCACCAATATACAACTTTATCAATAATTAACTCCTTAGCATGCACATAAATCATAAATTGGCTATATTGATAATGCTGTAGAGACCTTAAATAAAAATATATCCACAAACCTTTCTTCATCAGTGTCTACTATGTCAGAGAAGTATTTCAATAGTCAAGAGAAAATGTTGATAATGTAGAAACACGAACACCCAGACATATAATCAACAGAATTAAAGTAAAACATTTGGATGTATTACGAAAATATCTTCTATATCTTCATGCTAACCAAGAAAAAGCTATATATCCACAGTCTCACTCTCAGCTATCAAAATGGATTAAAAAGTATGGTAATGGTACTTTTCAAAGGAGGATGAAGACTGCTAAATGATCATTTTGTATTTGATTTATGTTTGACTATTTGTAATTGATTTGTTTGATTTATTTTTATTTGACTAACATTTTCATCTTGTATTTTATTTATCAAGTTATTTAATGGAAAAAATTAATTGTATAGAATTCAAGTTAACTAACTTAACTTACTTTCAGAAATTAATTTTCAAAATTATTATCAATTTAGTCTATTTCAAAAAACAAAATTTGAAATATACTTAAATGATAGTTGTTCTAAAAACTTAAATGATAGTTGTTCCAGAAACTTTCATTTAATACATTACGGAAATTAGTTTCTACAAAATAAAAAATTTTAATTTTACTAGAAACTAGTTTTCAGTGTAATAATTTTTAATGCATTTCGAAAGTAATTTTAAAATCCTTGAATAACAAATTTTTAAAACAAATTTTCGAAGAATCACACATTTCTAAAAATACATTTCAAAATGATTTTCCAAAAAAATATTTTTGTCAAAACAAATAAATAAAAGAAGGAAAATGAGGTGCTAAGGAAAACATAAATAAATAAAATCCCGATAGTTGCTATATTAAGTTTCTCTCTTTACTCATTCACTCTTCTTTTTTTTTTTTTTTTTCAAAAATATCCGCTTTAGAAAAAATACACTCCCCAATTAACATACTTACACGGTTTCCTCTTTAGACAAAATACAGTCTTATCTTATATCAAGAAGTGCTACACTTTGCATGACCTAAGCACGGAAAACACCACTAAAAAAAACTACCCCATTAAAGAAAGAAACTCATTGATAGAAGCAAGAATTTTCTTTAACGGGCCGCAGTAGTAGCACTCCCCATTACCACGTGGAGTTTGTTATTACAGTGTTGACAAAAATTTCTATCTGCCTCTCCCTCCTCCTCTTCAACTTTGTTGTCATTTGCGTCCTCAGCTGCAACGACAAGCTGCCGACATTGGTTTAGATGGAGAGTGTATTTTTTTTTTTCTAAAGATGACATTTTCCAAAAATAAATTGAAAAACTAAGAGACACTTTGAACATAAACATCAGCCCAATGTATACGGTAGAGCCTTCAGCTGGCCCAAATACCCGATGTCAATTGTCAAGTGAGAAAAACAAAACGAAATTCGAAAAGACACAACAAAAAGTTATTCCGTTGCCGGGAATCGAACCCGGGTCTCCTGGGTGAAAGCCAGATATCCTAACCGCTGGACGACAACGGATTTTCTATTTATTAGTCTATTTTAAACTTACTTATACAAATTTATTTACAATATTTTTGTCTTATAAAATATTGCATTAAAAGTATTTAGTTAGATTAAAAAATTTACTCCATCTATTTTCAATTTCGTGTTTATTGATTTTATTTTCAAAAGACTATAATATTTTTTTATTAGTAAATATTAATTGTTAATTTTATTAGTAGGAAAGATCAAATTCTTAATTTTTTTTCTTTCTTAACCACCAAACAACCTTATATCTCATACCACTACTAAAAATCTGACTTAAAAAGCTGATGTGATATTTTTTCTTTCATTTTATAAAAGTGTATATAATTTTTCTCTCTCAATCAAATTTGTATGATGACATAATGAAGAAAGAACAAAGAAAAATAAAGTTAACTTGAGGAATAAGATAATGGAAATGGATCAATCAAAGTGTATTGAATCTGTAATTGATTAATTACACGAGGTGAGGTATGTTTCTCTTACGTACAAGGTATACAAAGATAACTACCTTGCAACTAACTTGCTAATCAAACTAACTATTTTCCAACTAATTACTAAGATCCCCCATTAAGTTGAGGAATGTATGTTAGACATTACCAGCTTGGAATACAAGAACATGAAAGCATTGGGAGACAAAGCCTTAGTGAAAATGTCAGCTAATTGGTTAGCCAAGGAAATTGGAAGCAACTAGAGACTACCAACAACAAGTTTTTCTCGAAACATGTGACAATCTATCTCAATGTGTTTCGTACGCTCGTGGAAAACTGGATTAGATGCAATTTGCAGTGCAGACTTACTATCACATAATAACAAAGCTAATCGAATAAAGGAATTCGAAAGTCTTCAAGCAAATAAGTCAACCATTGAATCTCATAAGTGGCACTAGCATAGCACAATATTCTGCCTTTGAGGAACTACGAGAAATTGTTGCTTGCTTCTTTGATTTCCAAGAGATTAGAGAATCACCAAGATAAATAGAGTAGAAATGATTGACTTCCTTGAATCAATGCAATCGGCCCAATCAGAATCATTGAAACCCTTTAGTTGAGGTATGCTATGTTTAGAAAAAAAATAGGCCTGATCCAGAAGCACCCTTAATATACCTAAGAATTTTGTGAGCTGCTTGCAGATGAGCAATGGTTGGTTTTGAAACGAATTGACTGAGATGTTGAATTATGAATGTGATGTCAGGTCAAGTGTTAGAGATCAATCTACCAATAAGTCTTCAAAAAGAAGAAACATCTATGTCTGGTAATAACTCTCCTGGATGTTAATGTAGTCTAATCCCATAATCAATGGGGGTCGAAATAGGCTTAGAAGCTAGGAGTCCAACATCATTCAAAATGGCAAGAGCATACTTGTGCTGGCAAATATTGATACCATCAAAATTTCTAGCAACTTCAAATCCAAGGAAATACTTCAAATCACCAAGATCCTTGATTTTGAAAACATTATTAAGCAGCTTTGTAATATGGGAAATTTCAGTCATATTAGTGCCAATGAGAACAACATCATCCACATACACTAATAATGCTGTAAAAGAGGAATTTGATTGCATGATAAAGAAGCAGTTATCTGATTGAGAATGATGATAACCATGAGAGATTAAAAAAGTTGAAAGTCTAGCATACCATTGTCTGCTAGCTTGTTTAAGTCCATATAAAGATCATTGGAGCTTGCAAACTTGACCTGGTTTAGGAGATTTCATTATGGGGACATGATCATGTAAACTTCCACATTGAGATCACCATGCAGAAAAACATTGATGACATCAAGTTGCTTAAGATGCTAACCATTGAAGGCTGCAAGGGCAAGGGGAGTTCTAACAGGTGGTAATCTTGGCCACTAGTGAAAAAGTATCCAAGCAATTTTGTCCCTCTATTTGAGAGTAGTCTTTGGCAACCAAGAATGCCTTGTACCTCTCAATTGTGCCATCAAACTTGTGCTTTATTTTGTAAACCCATATATAGCCAATTGATGTTTTGTTGGGAGGTAAATTAGTGACAATACAAGTATGTGTCCTTTTCTAAAGCTGTAATTTCTTTATCCATGGCTTGAACCTATGGTGGATGTTTGGAAACTTCTAAGTAAGATTTGGGTTCACCTTGAGATGAAATACTCATGATGAAACTATTCTATTTAGGAGACAAATTATCATAAAAAAGGGGGTAACGAATACCTGAAGAATGCATGGTGACAATTAATCTGAACTTGGTGTGATAGTCTTTAAATTTTTCTGGTCTATGCCTCTGTCTATCTGATCTACGAGAAATGACATCATTAATAAAAGGTTATGATTCATGGTCAAAGACAAGTGAAGTGAAGGTGAGGGGGGTCTGGTGATGGTGTGGACTTTAGTGAAGAATTGATGGTTGTGTCTAGTAATGAATTGGAAAAAGGGTTGGATGTGAGGGTGTATGGGAAATATGAGGTTTTGTGTGTAAATTGAATACAATGTAACCTTTCTTGTGAGGTTTAAAACCAAGGAAAACACAATAAGAGTTGTAAGATATAATTCTTTCTTTGTGAAACTAATGTACCAGAAGAACATAAACAACCGAATAAACAAAGTGTAAATATGTCAAAAGGTGTATTATGCAACTTTTCAAGTGGGGAAACATTATCTAGAAAAGGTGTAGGAAGGAAATTGATTAGTAATGATGCATGGAGAAGAGCATATGACCAAAATAGAAAGGGTAAATGTGATTGAAACAGCAAGGCTCGTGTGACATTTAACAGGTGCTGGTGTTTCCTCTCAAAAATGCCATTTTGTTGAAGGGTTTCAACACATGTGGTTTGATGAATGATGCCAGTTTCATTAAAGAATTGATGCATTATACATTTTGCACCATTGTCAGATTTGACAATTTTAACTTTAGTATCAAAATCTGATTAATGAATGCTTTCAAAGGTGTTTGTGTATCGGCTTTTGAGTTTAAGGGAAAAATCCATACATATCTAGTGTGATCATCAACAATAATGAGGAAGTAATTTTGACCATGTATAAAGCGAATGGCACAAGGGCCCCAAATGTCAGCATGAATCAAAGCAAAGGGAAGAAAAGCATGAGATGTACTATTAGGGAAAACAAGTTTCTTTTGCTTTGCTCTATGGCAAGCATCACAAACAACATATTTATTAACAGACAAATATGGGTAATTTACTTTCATTATAAGAATCCTATCATGAGACGGATGTCCAAATCTATAGCACCAAAGATCAAATGACATCTTATTGCAAGAAAAAGCAGAATGAGCAAAATTTGCTAAGGAACTTGAGTCTTGACTAGCAACTGATTGCATCTGAAACTTGTACATACCATCATTCACATCAACTATACCAATCATCTTCTGGTTGGTAGTGTCTTGTATGAAATATTGAGTGGCACAAAAAGTGAGCGTACAATTCAAAAAAGTGACCAATTTAGAAATAGAGATTGGATTGAATGTGAATCTAGGAAAATATAGGACATTTGTAACTAGGCAAATATAGGACATTTGTAAGGTAAAATGACTCAGTAAAGTGAATTGTCCCCGAATGAATGGTCCTAAATTATTCACCATTTGGTAACTTAACAATAATGGGTTGAATCTGTTTATATGAAGAATATAAGTTCAATGAGGAAACAACATGATCAGTTGCTCCAAAATCAAGAATCCAGGAAAATGAATCATGCTTACTTATAGTGCAAGTAGTTGTATTTCCTACAATAATGTAAATTGAAACAAGAGAGAGAAATGTACCAATGTGGTTGATGTGAGAGGAAGTAGTAGAATTTGGATTTGCTACATTAGATTGTTGTTGAATCAAAGAAGGCAATATCTGATATTGTTGTGGTGTCAATTTCATTTCATTGGATTGAGAAGTACTTGGATTTGAAGTGTCAGAATGTGATTTAACACCTTGATCAACACTACTTCTAGTATTAGCTACTGCACTATTTATTGAATTCCCTTGGGGTCTATAGAACTTATGGTTAGGAAGGCATCCAATTTTCTTATAACATTCCTCCAGTTTGTGGCTAGCGATGCCACAATGTGTGCATACCTTGCTTCCTCTTCCACTTGTGGTGCCCCTACCAAATGATCATTGACTTTCTCTCCCTCTATTAGATGAAAAATTGGAAGGAAAACCATTTTTTCATAGCAATTATCCAATGTGTGATTGTCTCTACCACAATAACTACATGAAACTCCAAAAAATTTGTTTGAGCAAGAACTTGCAGCATTAACTCGGCTTAAATTTCAAATCATATTTGAACTATTAATTTTTCTCTGTTGAACCACATAAGATAATACTTTAGTGATCTTAGGTCAGAGGTCAATCATTAGAATGTTTGATATAAGATTGTTGTAATTATCATTCAATCCTCTCAAAAATTGCATTACTTGATCTTGAGTCTTTCTTTGTATCATAGTAACAAAAACATCACAAGAACATCTAGTCTCACATGTACATACAAGATCATGTCTATAGCTATCCAATTTATCCCATATAACTCTTAATTTTGTGAAATATTCAGTTATAGTGGTATCACCTTGATTTATTGATGCCAATTCTTGTTGAAGATCTAAGATACTTAATAAACCCCCTTGAGAGTTTCAAGACTTCAAGTCTTTCCAAATTTTCATTGCATTGTCCATCCATAATATGCTTTGGCAAATTGAAAATGAGACTGGGTGTACCAACCACAATAATACCATATTGTTGCATCGTTTCTAGGTTGTGAAGAGAGCATGTCTTGGTGCGGGCTTGGATATTGAACCATCAACAAACTTTCCTTTGTTCTTCGTGCTAAGTGTTGTAATCATCGATCTACTCCACGAATTGTAGTTAGTAGGATCCATTTCTGGTGAAACCAAGGCTATTGCAGGATTTTCACCAAGATGAAGGTAATAGGGGCTATGAACATTCAAAGATTGATCTTAATCTGCACTCATGATGAACTTTGTGAAAAAGAGAAAAGGATAAGCAAATCAATCACAAGCAAAGAAAACAATGAATAGAAAACTAGATGGTGAGTTGTGCAATAGAGTTCTTCACTTGAAGTGCTCTCATACCATATCAAAGTTGTATGGTGACATATAATGATAGAAAGAACAAATAAGAACAAAGTTAACTTAAGGAAGAAGATAATGAAAAAAGATCAATCAAAGTGTATTGAATATGTAATTGATTGATTACATGAGGTGAGGTATGTTCCTCTTATATACAAGACATACAAAGATAACTACCTTGCAAATAACTTGTTAACCTTAATTTTCCATCTAACTAAAACAATCTCTAAATACATTAATACTCTCAAGTTCCACATATTTCTTTTATCTTTCTTTCCTCTTATCCTCCTTTTTTTTTTCTCTCTCCCACCTTCTTTTTTATTTTCCACCCCTCACTATTTTCTCTCTCTCTCACGTTAGCCTCCCTCCTCTCTCTCACTCTCTTTAATAATTAACTATACTCATTAAAAACTTAATGATAATAACTGAAAAAGGAATTAACGTTATGAATACGAGGAAAAAGTGCACAGTGTAGCAGCAGTTTTGTAGAAGCGGTATGAGGTTTCCCAGAAAGCTGAATATGAGATTTTGCTTGTTGGGGAACCAGAGCACACTGCAGCCGCATTTGTCACATAGACGATCAATACTCCCCTTCACATTCTATACTCCCCAGTCCCCACCTTCCCCTGCTTGTGTGTCATATTTATTTTTCATCATGATCATAAAAATATGTTATATTGAAGCACCAATATTAAATGAAATAAAAGTACAAATCACAAACAGCATATAAGCATATTATTATTAAACGTAAAAATATAAAATATAAATAAATATAAATCACGTGTGCAAAGAAATATATACTTCAAGAAATGTGCTGGAAGTATTTCTATTTACACACCCCACCTTACCTTAGAAATGAAGCAGTCCATTGGTTCAGAAGGATAATGTAACAGTGATTAGTTATTTGTAAGCACTATAGCAGTAAAAATAATATGAAATCATATACTACATTTTGTCCTTGAAAAAAACAAATGCTTAAAAAAAATGTTTCAAAGAACTTGGAGGCATTGCAGGAGTGTTATGCCAGGGATCCAACCAAGGTTTGAGCTTCGGAGCAGTTTTGTGCCATTTTCAAAGCAGATCCCACCACCAACAGCATTTGGCCTTCCCTTTAGTTTTGTGCAATCTTCAAAGCCAAGAACTTTCTCTTCTCATTCTCCAAAAGATTCCACACTATGCACCATATGTAAAGGAAGAAATATATTATATACAACATTATCCTTACATATATATATATATATATATATATATATATATATACACACATATATATAAATATATTGTTTTTGAATTCAAACTTATGATCTAACAAGTCATGACACAACTTCATGCTAAGCCTTTCTCCATCCCTGATCGCTCCATCCGTCTCTCTCTCTTTCGCTCTCTCATTTTTGGGAATCGAGGAATTACTGCTCAGCTTCCATTTTCTTTCAGAAAATTAACTTGTAAGAAAGTGCATTCCCTTTTCCTTTGTCAGTACTCAATAGTGACTTCACAAAGGCCATAGGCAATTTTTCAGCTCAGGAACATGTGGTAGCTTCAAGGATGTGAAAAACATGTTGTGGTGTGGATAGTAAAACAACTTACAACCACGGTTAGGACTTTGTCATCAAATGCAAGTCAAGCAACAAATTCTTCCTTATTACATAGCGACTAATCATAAACGTATTGTACTATATGTAATAGTCCTTCACTTTGATAAAACTTGTTAGTGTGTTAGTTAATTCTTTGCATCTGCAAAGAGGCGCCATTTTTCATGTCTTAACATTGCAAGTATTTTTAACTCTTAATACATAATGAAGTTGGATATGAATGATTCACATGCAAGAAGATTTTTCACACACCAAACTCATTCTGTTCAAGACAAAACGAGAACATTAATGCCTGCCAATAGCTTTATAATTGTCAATTAAATTCACATTATGTAAGATTTGTAACAATCACAGTACAGGGAATGATTTTCATTTATAATAAAAAAATTCATCATTCTTATTGCAGTATGTGTTCCCACCGCTGGATGTTTCCGGCATCGAACGGTGCGAAGGTTAAAAAAAAGTAGTGTTTTAAACTGTTAATTTAAATAAAAGTATTTTTTTTTAATGCAGGATGAAAAAGATGAAGATCAAATGAAGAATTGCTGGTGTCATCTTTTCAGATGTTAACCTACAATTGGTAGCATGTATGAAAATTCCTAGAATCCATCAAAGCAGTAAATAATCCTGCTAATAGAGAAAACTAAAAGTGGAAACATGAAGAAGATGATTTAACTGTTGTACATACTACTGTGAAATGAATGTCCTAAGAGGAGAATAAGGCAACTTGTTAAAAAAAAGAAGAAAAAAGAAAACGAAAAAAAGAAAAAAGAGAATTAGTAAATTGGACTTTTTTTTTTAATAAATAGTAAATTGGACTTAAAACGTGCAGATTCAGCCAAAAAAATAAAATCTTAGAACGTGCAGAAAGAGGTGCATCATTGAGTGAGTGAATATGCCGCTGAAAAAATCTCATCCATTCATTCCATTTTAAGCCATGTGTCATATGCTCATTAAATGAAATGAAAATGTCCATTTATTTTGAGTAATATAATGGAGAGGATCCAGACATAAGAAAAAGCCGCGTGAGATGGATGAGTGGGGAAAAACGTCAGCTTCGTGAGAGAAGAGGGATGACGTAAAAATTGGTTGAGCCAGATATCAACACAGCCAAAATTTCATCTGCGTTTTAACTAACTTTTGAAAATACGAAGTTTTAAGATAAATAATTACATTTTATTAAAATAAGATGATATATTTATTTACTTTTACATGTGAACTGATAAGGAGATTTAAATATATAAAATTAAGGGATTCGAAATATAAAATTATGGGATGTAAAATATGATACTTTTTTGCATTTTATTAAAATAAGATGATGTATTTACTTACTCTTACATTTGAATTGATAAGGAAATTCAAATATATAAAATTAGAGAATACAAAATATAAAATTATAGAATATAAAATATAATATTTTAAAATAAATACTAATAATTTTATTGAAATGAGGGGATACATCTACCCACCCTCAACTGTATATAAATCCGCCGGTGCGCACGATGATAATAATCAACAATGATATTCCCCATTTGTGGTACTACATTGCCTTTTGGAAAAGCTATTATGTTATCTGAGACATTGATAATTGACACCACCCCTGCCCTACGTGACTAAATTACCTAATCTTAGAACATTCCCACGTGTGGAAGAGCGTATTCGTCCACTCTCGGGTGGACAACACAATTCGGTCACAAATGAAATGAAAATATATACTTCGATAAAGAAAGGAGAGGAATAAAAACAAAACGCCTTTTAGGACCCTCCGAAACAAAATCACAAATTGAACTGCATCAAAGAAAAAGGCCCAGCCAGCAAATTAGGAAGGAGCTGAATCTGTTGATTCCAAGGGACCGCAAAGCAACAGCATTTATTATGCTCCAAATAGCAACTTATCCGTTATATGTAGTATCTTGCAACGGAGATTATGCTCCACCACCTATGTTTTTGTTTCACAAACACCTTGGATTAACTTTAGAGTTTTTTTTTTTTTTTTTTAACTATTTACACTATTTGTTGTAGAAAATATGATAAGATTTTTGCTCCAAATATTTAACACAACTAAGTAACTTAAGATTTGCATTCAAAACATGCAGGCTTTCGGTGGTTACACTATTAAATAATTAAATATAATTTTTAAAGCAAATATTGTAAACATAATACTCTTATTATATATATATATATATATATATATATATATGAAAACCATAGAATAGATGGTAAGATAATTTATTTTGCAATATAGTATATATTCTACTTAATTAAATTCTGAATGTTATGTACATTTTAATATAGAACTTGTAAAAAAATGAATATACATATTAATTATATTTAACAATTTAAAATTGATTTTATTAAAATGAGTATCACTCAATTTAAAAGCAAATGGGCTTTCATATTAACAATAATCAACCGCAAACAATTAGCCGTACGTTTTTTTTCTTCTTCTTCTGAAAAACCGTACATGTATATTACACTAAAGACAATAATTTAAAATCTCTAATTAAGTTAAAAAATTCTTGTATCAATTGATTTGTTTGATAGTAATATATGTGCATTTTGTGTTGTAATCAACTTTACATTTGAAAAATATTTATGACCATACAAAGAAGGTATTGAAATAAGTCCCAAATGTCTGCATATATAATGTCAAGTGGATGTTCATAACTTGTTGTGCTTGTGGCAATAAGGTGATTTCAATTACTAATTGGAAAACTTCACATGGATCGTGAGCGGTTAATGGAATAAAATGGTTTTTTTTTTTTTTTTTTTTTTGCATTGTATCAAGTTTAAGTTTAATGTCAGAGACAGCTAAACCTTAAAGGTATGCTTGATTTAGGAAATAAAAAAATAGTGATGTAGGAATAAATAAAATTTAAGTTATTCGGTAGAAAAGAAAAAAAAAAGGGAAAAAAAGATAATTTTTTTTTTTGTGTGTGTGGGGGAAAGTGAAATAAAAGGAATAAACATTATATGTATAAATTAATGTAAATATACTGAATAAAGAATGAGATGTGGGAAAAATAAAGGTATTTCTATTTATGTATTAAAAACGAGCTTTCTCTCTTTCCTTTTATATCCAAGATTGGATGGAAGATAAGACTGTGAGACCCATTCCATACGTACTTTGCAGCAAAACAACTATCAATAACGATATGGTTCATCATGCCTTCATCTATTTTAGGATGCTTATGTTATCAGATCCTCAGTGTTATACGTATACATTTAAAAAGTACACATGTTTAATTTTAATGATTTCTAATTATAATGTTTTCTGTAAATCCAATTTATTTTCACATTTTGAGTTAGTTTGATTTATATAATATCACAAGACGTTATATAAATGATAGAAACGAGTCCCACATAAATTATTATTTTTTGACAAAAATTGGGCAGAAAAGAAAGGGAGTAGTAAAACTATTTTTATGTATAAAGTAAAAATGTTTTTATTTATGTTACATCTCATGTCTCATTTTTCATTTAGAATATTTGTATCATTTTACACAGCACAGATATATTATTATCTCTCATTTTCTACACAACCAATAAGAGCTAAATAAATATTTTTGTTTCCTTTCATTTTCTTTTTTATTAAACGACTTAAAAAATCACATTTTCTTTTGCTTTTCTTTCATTTTCCCTTCTTTCCTTTCACTTGATTTCCTTTCACTTTCTTCTTTAAACTAAACTAACCATAAAAAAATAACTAATATAATTTTTTTAATTGATTAATAATAAAAAACTTTATACTCATGCATAGTATATAAAAATTAAATCTGATAATTAATTATTATATTTTCGATTTGATGCTTGTAATCTTGAGGCAACGAAATCCGTTTGTTTTCATTTTCAACTGGCTAAAATCCCGTGTGACTTCATTAATCATGGAACGTGTGTAATATGTTTGGCTGTATTATGTTACTTTTAATCGTAATACGAAATAATACGAAATGCATGTGATGGCGATAACAGTACGTAATTATTTTTTTAAAAAAATCTTTTTACAAATGAAATTATTTGTAATTAAATGAGTTAAGTAGAATTGTTATAATCATAAATCTTTTTTAATTTTAAATAATTTTAATTTACTATTAAAAAAACAAAAAAAAATAATATGTAGTTTATCGTTTCCAGGTGAAAAAAAAACCTTTCAACATCATTTATTAAATTAATTTTACTAAATTTAAAACTAAAAAATATTTACTATTAAGCTTTTGCCCACTTCCTCATGTCAATGATGTCATGATAAAGTCATATTTGGCAACATATTTGAAAAAATATTTTTTATTTAAATTTTTTAAATGATAATTTGTTTTTAAAAGAAAAATCTGAATCAATCAGACATAACAATTCTCGTTGCCACGGTGGGGGGAAAGAACAAAACGTCCCATCGTGCAAATATCCTCCAGCCTATAAGACTCTTTCTTTGGTTCCCTCTTTGGCTCTTCCTACTTGCCGGAATAATAATTAAGTAATCACTAATTGACTATGTGAATTAAAATTACAAAATCAAATAAAAAATGCTTATATAATTTTTTGTAACCAAAAATATTATTTTAAAATTATAATTTAAATTCTTTTTATTTTTATTCAAAAATTAAATATTTTATTAAAAATAAGAAATAGTGTAATACTAAATGAGTTAAAAGATAATTTTTTATTAAAGTATTAAAAATAAAAGTCAACTATAATTATTACATTATAAGCTTAATTACTAGTTGTTCAGAAAAAAATCTTAACTACTATTTTAAGCAACGTTTGAAAATATTTAAAATTAATAAAATAAGTTCATTTATTAAGTCTAATAAACCAATCTGATAAAGCTTATAATGAATACATCTATTACGTTATTAATACTTTTTTATATGTAAAAATCAAATATATAACTAAGAGAGTTACAATATTCATACGTTATATTTAACCGATTGAGTTAAACTGCTTAATTATTATTGATTGATATAAAATATCTATTAACATTATTAATTATTAATATATAACAAAATTTGTCTGACTACTTTAATTAGTGAAGTCTTTCCTCCAATCACCAATTTTCTATCCCTCTAAATTTGGTTTGAAAGAACCAAGTTCATTTCTACTGAACCCAACATCTTATAGTTATAATATATAGTGTTTAGAGTAAAATAGTGTTTCCATATCATTACTTGTAATTAAATATATAACTAAAAGCAATCTTAGATATGCTAGCCAGCTAGGGTAGTAGAATGGATATATAGCTTCTTTTGAAGGAAAAGAATATGGATACTTCACCAAACAGACAGCTTTCCGCATGAAGAAAGTTCAGTGATAAAGAAGAAAAATGCAATGCAAGATGTCAAAACTAGTTAAGAGGGCAATACCATATAAAGACCCATCAAAATAAGTTCCTGGTTGATCGGTCCCCGCAGGGAACGCAAAAGCACATTCTTCTTACTTCTCATTATCTCATACATTCCCCAAATTTCTCTCTAACGTCTATAAAGGGAGGGATTTAAACGTTGAAGGGTCACGAACACAAGTCCAGAAATGCATTAAAACCCATTACATCATCATCACTCAAAAGGGTAAAACGGAGATTCAGGGGCCGCATCTGATCGAGGTGGACACTAAATAGTAGATAGAGACTCCTCAAAATGGTGCCGTAGATGCTCGACATAGGGTGCCCTTCTTCTTTTGCTCACTGACTGCGGCTTCACACAACTGCAATCACATAGTATAATAGGGACAATCACCTTCTACTAGTAGTGCAATATCAAAACACACACACACATATATATATATATATATAGTTACTGTACCAAAAGGATGAACTACTGTTATAAAGTATGTGCAGTGACTAAGAATTAACTATCTTCGCGGGATGACAACACGAGTTATTTTATTTCTGAGTGTTGATTTTCCGACACTCATAAATTTCAAATACTTCACAGACAATTTTATATACTCTCAATCTCTTTTATCCTATCAAATCATATCATATATTATATTTATATTTCTTTCTTTTCTCTTTCTTTCTCTTTTAAGATATGTTAATGAGTTTTGATTGTCAAAATATATATATTTCTTTATTTTTATAGCATGTTTTCAAGATATTTTTTTTTTTACTCCTTTTCAAAAAAAGTTTTACATATATATATATATATATATATATATAAATATAAATCTTACTATTATTTTTGTTATTTATTTTTCTTCCTAATATTATTAGTTGCATTCTTCTCCTTCAATTATATTTATTTTTTACGAGATCACATGGGGACATATGCTTGAGCAGAGTAGAAACATTATGAACAGTGAACTCTCGAAGTAGTTACATACCCAAGAGTAGAGACTTAAAATTATAAACTACAACAATGCCATGTTAATTGATTAGTTCACACACTTAGTGATCCTTCTAATTTATTAACTTCTATTATTTCTCGAACCATAATTATACCTGTTGTTGCTGTCTTTTGAGCCTTGCGTTCTCTTCCTTTAACTGCTCAACTTCAAGCTCCAGTTCATTCGTGTAAGCCTGAAGAAACCAAAAAGCGAGACGTGTTAAGCATTGTTTTTTTTATAAATAAAAAAACGAAAATGATATAAACTGCACAACATAACCCGATTACATATATGTTCCATTCTGTCAACCCTCAACAGTGATGTTTATATATATATATATATATATATATATATATATATATATATGATTTTTTGTTTTCCACCGAAAGCCTTTTTTAGAGACAATCTTATTCAACACACGTGGAAACATCAAAGATGACAGAGTTAACTAGCCAATGTGGTTTGTTGTTGTTGTTGTTGTTGTTATGATAGAGAAATAGGAAGCGAGATAGATACTATTCCTGTTTTCGAGCACGCGATCGTGCAGCGGACTCGCGATTCTTGATCATGCGCTTATTTCTTCTGTCGCCTATGGTGCCGCAATGATCAGCAGGTTCAGCAAATCTTTTGTTGGAGGGTGGAGGAGGGAGTGAGGAGGGGTGTTCGAAACGGAAGTGGTGGTGGTGATGAGGGAGAGAGCTCAAGCTGAGAGTGACGAGAGGTGGGGCCGGAGAGGCAGGGCAGAAAAGAGAATTAGCGGGGGTTTCTGAAGATGCAGAGGAAAGTATGGTGGTGTTTGGTGGGTCAATGGTGGTGAAGGGTCGAGCCAGAAAGTCTTGAAACATCACGCCTTCCACGTTGGGGCGAGTACTAATGGTGCTTTGCTCATTTAAGGTAGCCAGGTTAATGTCTTTCCACACCTCTTCCATGGTTGGGTGAATGGGAAAGGGAAGTTAGCTAGGGAGGGGGGGCCAAGGGGAGTTTAAGTTGTGTTGTGGAGTACCGTTACACTATCATTCGTTCCTTGCTTAATACTTTCCTTTCCAGTCCTCTCTGCACTTGTGTGAGTTGTCATATCCCACTCTCCACACGTGACACACGCGGGAGCCAGAAACCCTAACCTCACTCTGCTCCCACCTCGTTAAGGGATAATTTGGTTCCAGGGAGAAGTTATTACTCAGGGAGACGTTTTTTAAAAGTAACGACGGGTTTATTTATACTTATTTTTTTATTTTAATTTAAATACCATAAGAAATCATTTGGTAGAGGTGAATGAGAGTTGAAAATAGATTAAATCTTCCCCACAACTAAACCTACCGTAAGGAATCATTTGGTTGAGGTAAAAGAGAATAATAAATAGATGAAATCAACAACAAAATTTTGTGGAATTTATACTTTTTCTTTTTACTTTAATTCAAAACATATAATAAGGATTAGTTCGTTTAAGTTGAAAGAAGGGAAATAATTACTAAAATAAGGTGAAATCTACATCTTTATACTTTATTTTAATTTAAAATTTTCATATCAATTAATTTTCATTTCATTTTTTTTTTACTCTATCGAATGGATCCTAAATTAATTATAGTAAACTCTATTTTTCTCAATTTCACTTCACACTTGCTTCGGTCTTAATTTTAAGATTCAAATTAAATGTGGTGTTTTTTTTTTAATAAGACTTAATTCATATTGTTCCCGACATTAAGTATTTTCAAACTATAATACCTCAAATTAATGACAGTGATAAACAATTAATTAGACAGAAGTGTTGAAATCTAAAAAAGGGGAAAAGAGTATTAACGACATTAGTAGTTTTGAAAAATATATAAAGATAAATAATCAAATTTTTAATAAGGAGGTTAACGTCATGTCTACATACATGTTATAAGTCACTTGAGCATATCATCAATTAGATCTTTTATGATTAATTTTTATTAAAAAAAATGGAAACAAACTAACGGTGAATCAACATTACTATATTTTAAAAGGTGAAGAACCAAATGTATAACAATATTTATTTTTTGAATGATCAAAATTGCACAATTACAAAACAATAGAGATAAAAAAAAAATGAAGTTAAGACTTTTTAAATTATTAAGGGCTTAACCTTTAATAATGTCATCAATAAAGTTTTGGAATGCTTAATCGATGATAGATCCCAAATTTCATATTTTATTTGTTTATTTTGGTTGTGTAGATCTGCAAAGTCCTAGAAAGGACAAGGCAGAAATCACAATGGGTTAATGTTGGTAACTAGTAGGATTATAGTGTACGTGCTAAGTCATTGATTTACAATGAGTTTAGCATTTGATAATTTGTTTTAATTACGTTAATTGACTGAGTCCTTAGTAATTCCCTTAATGGGATCTAGACACAACAAACAAAATGCATGAATGATAATGGGTTTAACCTTTGGAAATTTGTTTAAATTATAACAGTAGGTACTTTTATTAAGAATGTTGAACTATGAAAAAGTTGGATTAAAGTGTAATATATATACCAAATACTATTATTAGGATTCCATATTAACTTAGTTAGTTTGTGAAATTCATGAACTCTGAAATGTATTAGACAATAGTAGCTAATTATCTATTTTTCTTAAAACATTTTTTGGGTACTAAAATAATCTTATATCATAATTAAATTATTGCCTCTAATAAAAAAAATAGCAATAGAGCTAAGCAAATGAAGTTTTTCGTCATGTATCTCGTCTTTTGGTATAAATAATTGATAATTAACAACTGTCTCAATTGACAATTTATAGTTGAAAAAGAATACTATCATAAACAATTAATTACCTAAGAATGAAGTATCTGTATTGCGCATTGTGCAGCTAATATGCATGTTTCACAACATAGTGTTTAGTTTCACATTTCTTTGCCAGTTAAGAACTGGTCGATGAGAAAAAATTATTTACTGTTTGTCCGTTATTTTTGGCCTTTAATCGTCTTAAAATTATCTCATAAGTTAATAAAATTAGCTTGTAAACTAAAATGAAAAATTATAAGTTAGGAGTTTAAGGCTGAAAATGTATAAATTAATTGATTTAATTAAAAGTGTTGAATAAAATTATCCGATAAAACAAGTGACAACTAAATGTTAAAACAACATATTTAATATTTTTAATATTTCAATTTATTTATAATAACTTATCATCTTAAAAAATAGGATAATAATTTTTTTAAAGTTTGTACTATAAAAGATTGATAAACATTTGGTGATTTTATTCATATTATTTAAATTCAAATTTTTACTAAACTGATATTATTTTAAATTGTAATTTTTAAATTGAATAAAAGAATAGAAGAAAAATTTAAATAAATTAGTGGCCAGATAAAATTGAAAAAAAATCAGTAACTTATTAACAAGTATTTTGTTAAAATAAGTTATAAACTATTAAAATAAATTTGTGTACTAAACCAAATTAATTTGATCAAAAAATAATTTATAAATTATTCAAAGAAAATTATAAGCTAATCAAAAGAAACTTTTAAACAATAAATAAATAAAAAGGTAGACTTAGCCCTAGCACGATTTGTACGACGAATCTGTTTAAATCAACTTTCGAAAAAAATAAAAGAAAGGCTGATGTTAATCCACTTGTTGAGCCACGAGAAGAGCCGCTCCATAATGTTTTAAGGACACGCTGATTTGACACGTGCATCAGTTGCCAAAGTACATATGTGAATTGTCAAAGGCATGTAAATTACACTGTCAAAACTTGTTGGCTCCACCTATTCAGACTGATTCATGATTTCATGGGTTAAGATTAGTTATTTTCGAAATCTGGCTAGTTCTTTTGGATTATGAACTTTTTAATCCGGTACTTCGTTTTCTTCCTTGGGAAATCATGAACTCAGATCCTGTTTTAGATGGATGTAAGTTTTCAGTTTAATTTTTAGTGTTAAACATTTTTAAATAAAATCTGTTTGGTACATCAACTTTCTAGCTTAAAGAGGTGCTAAATCAATTAAAATTACTTAATTCAGATAACTTCACTGGTTATGGATGTCAGGAGTAAGTTAGCGGGTAAGGACTAAGGATTAATTTTTACAAAATTCAATCACGTGGTGCACATGGTGAAAACAAAATTAATCGCAAAACTAATTCATAATTTCAGGTAAACAAAAGACATTTTACGATAAATATGTAAAAATTATGTGATTACGTGATTTTACACTTAACATAACTTAAACTAATTTTAGAAGTTAAAACACACAGACATATTTTAATAAAAGTAATTTGTGCCCTTTCCTCATCATTTCTATGGGGGCACCTACCCTCATCCCAACACCAGTAGTCAATATAGGAAGCTTGTCTGTGAATTTTGTATATATAGACACTATGAAGTGATAGTATATCAGTATATGTATTTTTTCCATGCAAAAATACAGAATTATATTAGATTATTTTAAATTTACGTCTTTTGAATATTATTATTAAGAGTAAATTAAACTGAGCTGAGGTACGTACGTAGCTGAAGTTGCGTAAGTTTACACATCTCTTTTTTATTTTTTCAGCATTTACATCAACTTTCTTTATAGAAAAATATGATGTAATATTTTTCAAACAATCAAAGAAATTAATTTAATATATATATAAAGAGTGTCGATGTAAAAAAATTTAAATAATTAAAGAAATTAGTACAGCTGTAAAAAAAATAAGAAATTTTGTACAATCTCATGAAGTTTCAAGAGGTCTCAACAATATAATTATTCTATTATTAAAAAGAATCTAAATGTTTTGGAATCTTAGGACGTGATTCTCAGAAACCACAAATGACTATTTTGGCATATACTAATTTGATATGTTGAGATTAATGATGAGTAGATCATTGAACCTTGTTTGACCCTAGTCTTGGCATTAATATGAATAGATCATTTCAAAGTTCGCATAAAGGACATAACATCCCAAACCATTCAAACTTGTTCGTAGATGACCAATTCAGAGTTAAAGAGGACCCAAGACAATATTCTCCTGCAATTAAGTTCTTAGCCACTTTGGATTATCACATATAACTTCTGCCAGACTACCACTCAGCATGGTCATGGTCATGACGATGTTGTTGCTTCCACTAATGATCAAGGTGGTCATGGCTACCCTTAGCTTGATTTATAGGGCTTTGATAATTATATGTTAGTCAAACCATTTTTCATCTTTTAGACTTTTTCTTCTACTTTTTATACTTTCATTTCCTATTATGTGTGTTTGATTAATGTACTGCATTTGATTTTAAATGTTTCTTCGATTATTGTAATTCATTTGATTTTACTTAATTAATATATTTGTTATTATAATTGTGACAATGGTTGTATTTCTTATAATTATAACTAGGTTTTCTCAATACAAATGTAAAGATAGCAAAGGAAAAAAAACAACAAATTGAATTTTTAATGTTAGTGATCACTCTCGTAAAACACTTACCAACTAAATAGCAACAAGTAACCGAATTAGTGACCAAAAAAGTAATGTGAGAAAACTGTAAATACGTTTGTCCTCATCAAGTAATAAAATTAAATTATCGTACCCATGCCAGAATGGTTTCTATTTACTAATTTATGATGAATAATAAATGTTAAACGGGAAATAATATTTAATTGAGAAGAAAATAATGAGAATAAATCAAATATGAAAGACTAAAAGCAAAGAACAAATACGCAAGAATTATCAAGATTGGGAAAATTCAATGTGAAAAATGGTTTGGTGCGGAACAGTCACCAGAGCCAGGGTGTGGACATTGTGGTCAACAAATTTAAGCATCCTGGAATGTGCGACACCTATGAAGGATGTGGACTTCCATATTTATATTCTCGTGTCAATACTATAAAAGTAAATATAGTAACGTTTAAGCTTTTAAGAAAATAATTTGTTTATTCTATTATTATATACTATAAGTTAGAAATTGATAGAGTTATAATAATAAAATATAATCATCATACACTAATAATATAAAAAAAATTTATACTGTTGTCTAATAATAATTTAGTATCATTATGATTTTTAAAATAATTATTTTAAAATTAATAAATTTATCATAAATAATAATATGTGATTGAAAAATTGTGTAAAATTATTTTTCATTGTTAAGACATAATTTTTTTCTCATAAGAATATTTGAAAAACAAAAATATAACAACAAATTAAATATGTGAGTATAGATAAGATTATTTTAGTGTGTATATATATATATATACATACATATATATATATATATACATAATATATATGTGTATTTTCTGAACAACTTTTTATGTAATTGATTTTGTTCAATAAGAAATCATTTAGCTAAACACATACTAAATTAAAAGTTAATGTATAATTAGATTATAAGAACTCTTTGAAATTAAAGTTAATACCTGCTTAAATGTGAAACTAACATTATTTACACATCATATTTGAACAATAAATAAATAAATAAATAATTGTATTATTTTGATATTTTCTCTCGTTTAATTATGGGGGGGGGGGGATCTAGTAATAGAAGAAAAATTATAGTAGAAGGCACTTAAGTTTTAATTTAGTATGT
>PYAF01005264.1:205401-236517 GCA_007407185.1 Glycine tomentella | reverse complement strand
GAGCAGACTGACGGTTGACCACGTAATTCGCTAGGGGGGGTAGCGAATTACGTGGCCATTCTGCTTGCGCCACATCAGCGCGCATAATTCGCTACCAAGGCCAGCGAATTATGCCGCGTGGCAGTTTGGAAAATAATTTGTCTGGCGTGGCGTTTAGGTAATTTTTTTTTTCAAAAATGGCAGATTGGTCAATGTCTCATATTTTTACTTGTATATTTCAATTAATGATATATGTTTTAAAATTATTTAAATTAAAAATATTCTTAAAATATTAGAAATACGTAATTGTTGAAACTGTAGGAAATACGTACAATCATGTGGGAGTCTCTTGATCGGTGCTGATAACTGCGAGGGATGTTACTAGAGGTGATGGTCCGTTTAACTGTCAGAATAACCAAGTTAAGACATGGTAAAAAAAATAAATATGCAAACCATTTAAATGTGGGTTTATTGGGCTTATTCTATTTAATTTGTGAATTATGTAGGTTTGAGTCCGTTAATTTTCAAATTGTACAAGATGGCGTATGTATGTTATTGGGCTAACTTGTGGACAAATTGCTTTTTTTTAAAAAAATTAATATGCATTATCATTTTATTTTTAATGCTTTATTCAGTTTATTGCTTTTAAATATGATTTTTGTTTTCTTATAAATTATGATTTTTAATACTTAATTTCATATTTATTAGTATATGTTTTCATTAATCTTATAAAATATTTTGTTTGATATTTATTAGTATATGATTTTTTTATCATAAAATGTTAATTTACTAGTTTGATTATAAATGTCACTGAGATGAATTCAAAGAGATCTATACTTTCTCCTTCCACATATAAGCCCATTTCTGATCATCAAATCAAACTTATATTTTGATTATTAATCTTCTTGGGAATGAACCTATTGGGTCCGCAGGTTAAGTGTGCTATATGCAAATCAAACAAGATATTCGTTTAGTTTAGCATGTTAGTTTAATTTAATCCTTTTAAATGCAAGTCATTGTAGATTAGAATAAACGAATCGATCTAACCATATATATCCACATATAGATGTTATAAAATGATGATAAGTCATAAAGTTGCAAAATATATGTAGGGATGCGATAAGTTATCAATCGTACAAAGAGTAAGTACACTATCGTTTGCACAAGGATTGAGATTTAACAACTACACAATTAAATAACTACGCTTCTGATTAAGTAAACAAGAGATAAATGATTATTTCTATTTTATATTTTAATTAAGATTAGAAAAATCAATAGGAAAAACCGATTAGTTTAGAATCCACTCATTTATCTCCTAATGTAATTTTATTCAATCCTAAATTCCTTCAAATCATGCAATTCACATCCTCACTAAATTTGTTTAGCCCCAATTCCTTGGGAAAATCCCTCTGTTACCGATGAACCCTAATTCCTTACATAGTTACGTAAGTCTATTCAAAAACAAGCATTGGATAACATGATTCTAATCTCAATTTCGTATATGTATATTTGAATTACAAAACAATTCCAAGATGATCAATAGAAGGAAAACACAAATCGTATGGAATTTAGAAAAAGAAATCACTTAAAAAGAGTTCAAATTAATGCTCATTTTTATTGTTTTATTGCTTATACCACAAGCGAACAACCTTTGCTTTGATAGCCATTGAATATGTGAAGGGAGAAACATCTTTGAACTTAACATGAATAAATTAGGAAGAGGCCATGTTCCTTCGATCCTCAAACACTAGCCCTTCCAGTATCAAGAGACGGAAAATGAGATTGATCAATGGAGAATTCTACTTTTAAATCGGCATGAACCCCCAAGTGCAGCAACAACCGAACAATGAATAAAATAATAAGTGGACTCAAATTAGACAAAAAGTAAAAATAATATATAATAATTTAATAAGTTAAAACCAATTCGAATGAGAATTAAGTGTGGAATTTAGAAAAAAGAAATCACTTACAAAAGTTTCAAATTAATATTCATTTTAACCCAACTCTAAGAAAGTTAAAAACTGATAGAAAGAGAAAACAAAATAAATCTCGAAAGAGAAATGAAGATAGAGTCATGAATCGTCAAGGATTGCTCTCGCTTTCTTCAATCTTTAATGGCGGAGAATAATTCTTAAGAGTTTCATTCTCTTCTTTCATTAAAGAGTTTTTTTTTAATAAAAAATCCTCTTCTTTTTTCGCATTCAAACTCAATTGGGGATGCAAAAATGGATGGGCAAGCTTGAATTCACGTTAGGCTCGAAAATTAGGGCCGTACATACATCAAGCACCTTTATAATGCCGTTAGGCGAATGAAATAAATTTACCACTTTTTTATTGAATATTTTAAAAATAACTTAGCATTAATCAAACAATTAGAAACAAAACAAAATTTAGATGTTTTAAAATTATAATATTTTAAAAGAATAATATCGGGAGGGAATTTCATCAAGGTGTATTTTCCTATATTTTACCATATTACATAAGTTTTATTGATATTGTTATTTTTCTTAAAACCATGCAAATTTAAACTATGAAACTTATTTTTTTTTTACATATTTATTTTGTTTTCGTAATTTGGTGTGAATTGATTGAAATTGGCCATGGAGATAAAAATCACAATTTTTTTTAAAAAAGGAGGAAAAATATCTTAATTAAAAAATAAAAAAACCAAAATCACTAATTTTTTAAAATAATCAACACAATGACTCACTTAAAAAATAAAAAAACTAAAATCACAAATAGAAAAATAAGACAACAAAAATTACAATTTAGTCAAAATTATAGGAACTAAATTATTATTTTTTCAATTTGAGAAACTAAATACGAATCTATTTCAAATTTCAGGAACTAAAATCATAATTAACCTATTTTATAAAAACACCAAAGAAATACTATCAAGAGAAGTAATTCATCACTTGTATAAATATATTAAAATAACATTAGTCATTATATTCATGTAATCAAATATTAACACGGTAAAGTTGATATAAAAAAATATCATCGAATTTTAAAGTAGTCCCAGCTATGCAGTAAAAATAACTAGTCCCAGTCCCAGCTATACTACGTGAATCTAAAATATATCTCCGTAACATATCAAAACTCAGTCGATGTGTTTGTTAGAAGTTCTTTTAGAACTATTTCATGGAAGTAAGGAAAAATTATAATTAAATATAAAATTTAAAACCAATATATGTGGTACACAATCAAAATTAACCAGCATGGTAATTAACAAAAATGACTGCCCGTAACACCAAAGGTCATAATAAACTAACTACATCAACACCGGGTAAGAAAGGGAAGATGAAGAGGCGGCGTTATGGAATACTCAAATATATAGGTTCTCATTCCACACAACTTCAGGTCTAAATAGACAGGAATATCTACCTTATACAGCTGTAACCTGCATAATTAAAGTCTTAATGACCCCATAGGGACCACTTACTTATGGCTTCGGAATTTTTTCGAGTTTTAACAGACGAAAGATATAAATATCAATGTCATACCATATATGTCTGACGTAACGGGAGATATTATGGCTTGCAGGTAACATCAAAGTCAAACAATCACACTTTAAAGCTCCAGCAGCAGCAGAAAGCTTTATATTGGCTCTTCCTTCAGTGGCAGCAGGTGGCTATCAAACACATTCAACACCCATGACATGAACAAATATAACACATGCTCCTAAAACTGGTGGGAAGCTGACCCCAAAGATTTTAAAAAACAGCTGAGGGGCAGACGGGAAACAAAGGACAAAAATTCCCCCATATTGAAGCAAATCATTATTCCCCCGTAAGAGTGAGGACATTATACCCATAAAAAGAGCATTCACAAGAGTCGTGCTAACCATATTGATCCTCTCTTCTTCTTTTTTCTGTTTCATACTGGGTATTTTCCTTCCGTTTCTCAATCATGTTTTATCCTTCCTAAACATGCCTCGAGGGATATCAATGCCCATTGTACCATAAGAAAACAAACTGAGACCATTCTTGGATACCTGCTTCCCGTGTCCTTCTTGAGAGCTCTCCAAAAAACATAGTGCTAAAGCACATCTACAGCTCTAATTTCTTGCTGGAATGAAGTGATCTGAGCCTTGAATACCAACTTGACCAGTACTGTCGCTAGTGGAGAGCTGCTGCAAATCCTCAAATGTAGATCTATGTTGTGAATTATCTGGCAAAACATCCAGTCCTCCTGCACCATCATAGTTACTTGTCTCCAGAGCAATATTGTGTACTTGTTCTGCCAGCTTGTCAGGATTCAACACTCCAATGGTTGTAGCATTAGAAAACTGAACAGGAGGATGCATGATCCATCTCCTCCAATCATTTTGTCTCCTAATTTTGTCACCCTATAATTAAGAGAAAAGGATATAAATTTAAAACAAGAGGATAGGAAGAAAAAAAGCAAATATGAGAATTAACTTTTTCCTAAAGGGGTGTTGTTTACTTGGATTTTCATTTCTTGTTTTGTTACTTTTTAAGACTGTCACCTCGTTTCCAATCTGTTTCCTGTTTTCAAAGATTTGTATAGAACACATAAAAAGGTTCAGTGTTTCCTTGTACAAATGTTTGAAAATAAGAAACAGATTAAAAACAATGTAACCGTTTTGTAATTACAAAAAGAAAAAACAGAACATAAAATCACAAGTAAACTCCCCTAAATATCCCAATGAAATCATGTCTACATTTAAATTCATAAACTAATCTCCAAAGAAAGATTCAAAACAATACCTGCACTTCAACAACAGATGAAGTTCGAATAGCATCTAATATAACCTGGATATTGTCAGTCAAATGCATAACCTGACAGACAAAAATATTCATCAATGGGTGACAAATAATGCTAAACTCACTTCCAAATAGGAGAAATTTTTAGATGAGCACACAACTCGAACTGCAGAACTACAAAATTTAGATGATAATTGAAGAACGGCACTGCTAAAATAGTGAACATTACAAAGAACTAAAACTGGAGAATAGTGTAGGCATTATGCCAAAAATGTAGACATTCACTAATCCATTGCCATTTCACCTGTCAGTCATAATTAAGATTCTAGATAAATTAGTGAGATAAACTTTAGTATACACCAGAGTGTAAGATGTTTCAAATTAAGCAAAAAATAAAAAATAGTCTAGTTTAAAAAAAACATTGACCTATGAGGATATGAATAACAAACCATAAAGCCTTTTTTGGTCCATGTGGTGTATAACCAAAATATCACATTATGAAAGTAATATCCATTAAATATTCTTTTGGTGTATAATGGCAGCAACCAAAGTCCATGTCATAATAATAATGATGATAATATTATTTAATAATTAAAAAACCATTAATTTTAAATCCAAGACAACAAAAAAAAAGGAATCAAACTTAGCTCATTTTTTCTTCCTATTAATGGTGCATTATGCATATATTATGTATAGCTAGCCTAAATTTGATTATCAAACCAATGCTTTTGTTTGTATTATCCTTTTTAGGTAAAGAGAACCATCACAAGCAAACAATTTCCATGTCAACATATGATACCCATTACGAGACATCTGTCACCTTCATCATATTGTTGGTTAAAAAGACTTGGATTATGCAAAAAAAAAAAAAAAAAAAAAGTTTTGATGTAAAAGAATTGTGCAAAAATTAGTTTTTATTTACTTAATCAGAACCTAGCCTAACCATTTAAACAAGTATTGTGACTATTGTCTAAATGCTATAAATTTTTCCTCAAGACACCACAGTAACTTCTTTGTTTTCCAAGTTTCATTTAGTAATACAAAACATAACAGCATATTGGAGAAAACTAGAGTAGAATTGAAGAAAAATCAAACACCAAAACTTGAATCCCCCACAAATAGAAGGACAAATTACCAGAAAATTAAAACTGGCATGGTGCTAGCTTTAGCATCCCATGATTGTATGGAAAGAGCAACAAAATTAAAACATAATTTGATCAAAATAAAAAACACTTCATATGCATCAGTCATGACAAATCCGAGCGAAGACCAAGAAACACCCAAATCAGTCAATCCAGTAAAAGGCGGATGATTTATCAGAAATAATTTAATCCTTCTACATTACAGTAGATTAATTATTTATGCAATTTCTTCAAGCACGTATATTATACGAGTCAGTTATGAAAACAAAAAAAGCAGACCATCTCTTTCTCCCTCATTAATACATATAAAACAATCATATATCCCAAACAACTCACTTTGTTGAATCCTGCAATTAATTTTATTGGAACCCAGCCCTGGTCATCCATGTTCTGCCGCAAGAATGTATCTTTAACTAAATTCTCATTACTGCAATAGACAAGTTGTCGTATGACTACAGTGAACTCTCTAAACCAATTAAAGTATAAAAACAAAATAGCAAAAACAAATTACAGACAGACTGAAGTAAAAGCAATACCTAAAATAGTAGTCGACCTGGTTGACTATCTTATTGTGCAACTGAGGGTCTGGACCTGTAAAGAACAGGGGATGATGTGGCATAGGAGGCACAAAAGGAACACCTCTCAGTGAATCTGGGGGTGGAGGTGGAGCTGCAACAAATACCAGAGGCGGTGCTAGTTCTGGAAATGAATACAGTCATCAGAGCATATTCATATATTGAAAGAAATCATCATGACAGAACACCATACCATGGAAACCAATGGGACTACCAAAAGGCCGCATTGGTGATGGATGAAAAAACTGAGCAGAATTAGGAGGTGGAGGTGGAGGTGGCCGTATAAATCTAGGAACAACTCTTGGTGGCACATGTGTATCTCTACCGCCAAAACTTCGATTATTATTCCAGTCCTGATCACGCCTGTTCCCATAGTTGTGATGGTGAGAACCATCTCCACGCTGGTGTTGACCACCATTACGATTTCTAAATGAATTACGTTGCTGTGGATGATCATTAGACGCAAATCCACTTCTTTGTGTGTGGTCCTTTGGAGAGGAGTTCTGGGACCCAGTTGCAGCTATCGAAACCTGGGGCGCAGAGTGTTGCGGGTGGCCACCATTAGAAGATGCATTCGAACTGTGATGTTTCATTGATTTCTGCCAAGCCGGCACCGATCTGTTGGTGTTGTTGGTGCTTGCATTGTCACTGACTTCCCTCTGTGAAGAGGAAGTGGACGTACTCCCCAAACCCTGCAATCCAAACACTTAAACAATAACAATGTCCATGCACATACACACAACCAGTAGAAACAAAACATATACGCCAGCAAACTAAACTATCATATATTTCACAATCCATCCCGTTCAGTTCCTAATTCACAGCGACTTGATCCAATACCGTATCCACATACTACATCAGGTACATACATGCATATTCCACATTGTGCTAGAAACGAAAACTAGAACACTCCTAGTCAGTATGTTAGTATAAAAGGAACAAGTAAGGCTTACTTGCACACTTTATATAGTCAAGCCACTTAAAAGTTAAAACCATTGAGTACACATGAATAATCAATTAAAAAACGCAACAAAGATAACTAGCTTCAACTGGTTGGAACACTAAAATTGCAGGAATTATTAATTATTAACTGAAACAACAGAGTCAAAGGCGAGAGAACCAAACCTGCGATTGTGGCACAGAAGATCCATCCAACAAACCCTTGGACGATTCCGATTTCGTAGCAGCTCTTGTGGACTCCGACGGCAAGGGCCACGAGTTCGCGTCCATCTCCGGCCTCACGTCCGAAGCCGCCGCCGCCGCGCCATTAGGAGAAGGCTTGTTCCAGACAGGCCTCATGGCAGCGCCGCCATTGTCGGAGCTCTCCGCAGCGGAGGAGCGAAAATCGTCCACCGGAACGGCGGCGGAGGGGAAATCCTCCGTCGAGGAAGACGGAGCCGCCGCAACAGGCTCCGATTCGCCGCGGACGATCTGGTTCCACGGCGAAGAAGCAGGGAGGCGCGTGGCGCGACGCGATTGGAGGTTATCAGAGGAATGGCGAGGGGAATGGTTACCGGTCATACCCATGTAAAATATTTAGGGTTAAATGACTCAGTCGACGAGATGATCCACGTCAGAAAGAGGATTAGATTCGCAGAGAGTGATTTTTACGATTCAGATGAAGGTCCAAAACGAAATGTAGTAGATTAGGGTTCCAAAATTTGTGCGATCTTATCGCAGGGAAGAAGAAGAACTAGGTTCGTTTGTGCGTGCGTGCGCGTGCCTGGGAGAAAAGAATGAATGCGCTTCAGACGAAGGATTATTGTGCAAATCTTCGGATGCCAGGTTTTCTTCTTCCGCGACGCACGAAATTACCCAAATGCCCCCGCGTTATTTCCATTCTCTTTCCGTTATGGCTTTCGCTGTTGGCGTCATTGCGCAGTTACTGTGACTGCCGTTAAATTTCCCAGTGATTGTGTTTTGTTTTCTATCCAAAACCAATTAAAGTTACGCACTCCAATTAAAATTGTGATCCTCCATTGGACAACTTGTTTGTCAAACCATTAAATCAATTAATTCTTACAACTAATGTCAAGTATGGTCGGGTGCAAGAAAAACGTGCTTGCATTTTCCACGTAGCTTTGGCCCAAATAAAAAGTATAACGAAATAACTTGGTAGTATGGTCATAGCTTCCAAGTAATGTACAATTAAATGAAAGATTTTTTTATATGAATAATTTTGTATACTATAATAATAAATACTTAAGGTTAAAAAAGTGAATAAGTTTTTTGGGTGATTGTTGTAAATTCACAAGTTTTTTGATTTTGAATATTATGCTTTTTTTATTATTTTGCTATTACTTTTCAAGTTTTAATTCTACAATGTGGTCCCTATGAAAGAATCCAAGAACCCCAAAAATTATGTTAACCTGATCATGGGTAGACTGAACGATGGGCACACAAACCTAACAAAACCGCCTTTCGAATATATAACTAAAATCTTCACGTTTCGATGGTTTTTAAGAACTTGCTTGAACTACAGCTCATCTTTGAAAATGCTCAAGATGCACTTTTCATAGATCGTTATATAAAGGCTAAGTTCAGTACAGTCTCAAGGAGGATATATGAAGTAAGCTGCGAATCAATCAATAACATTTAATTAAAAACAAGTTGCTAAATTTTATGAAGTATCAAAATGTTACATAATAATTTTTTAATTCATATATTTTTTTTTTCTTCTAAAATGTACATGATTTAGTAGTTTTTAAATTGAGAAATTATATAAAATCAACTAATATAATCTATCTTTTATTTTACGATAAATATCTCGTGTTTATATTCCCGAAACATATTGGGAATTAAGGTTTTCAAGGACTAGCCAAGAATTAGAGTTTAAATATGTATAGTAAGATGGTGTTCTTTTTAATTGCATCTATTAAAATTTAAAACAACCTGTATAGTAAGAATAGCGTAATATTGGTAAATAAAATTGATTATATGTTCAGAAATTATAAATTATTTCTTATTTATACTCCAACGTCGATTCTATTTTACCAATCAAACAACACCAAATGAGTGAAGAATTTGAGAGTGGATTCTTATTCGAACAACAAAGTTATTATGAGAGAAATGAAAACAATTGAACAAAATGTTACCGTGTAAGACAAGTAGGGCATGAGCTTTAAGACGAGGTTTATATTTTTGAATTTTTTTAACAATATTTTGTTAACATTTACTCTTGGAATTGATTTTGTGTGTTTGAAGGTGATAACTTTTTTCATTCCAATAAGGTTAATCCAAATTTCTGGAATGTAATTTTACATTTCATATTAGGTGTAGGAAGCAATTATGAAAGAGTGAAAAACAATTATCCTTTTTTTTTCCTCTTGAAATAAGTCAATTTAACGACAATTATTTAATATATCTCATTATTTGTTTTGATACATCCTAAATGATTGTACATTGAACAATTTGTAAAGTTTATATTAGAAATTCTTCAATCCGTAATACACTTGTACCAAAAATAAGTTACCTTAATTAATATCCCAATTTGGCCCATGAAAATTTGAGGTAGGAATCCTTTTGGTTTTTGTCCAATTGGTCCAAGCAGCCCAATGGGCTGGCGCCACTATCGAACTACATGTGTTAGAAAAATAATTTAAAATTAAAATGACCAAATTTAAAATTAAAAAAGAAACTCAAATCAACCTTTAAAAAATAAAAACTACACTATCAAACATCAATATCAAGTATCAACCATATTTATATTTCTAAGCTTTTTTATCTTGAAACATTATATTTCAAAGCTAAAAATTATATTTTATAGAGTTTCATTTTCTTCTATAATGTTAACATTTATATACTATTATTTAATTAAAATAATCAAAAATAAAATTCAGAATATTTATCATGAAAAACTAATTGATATACTTGATCATTAACACCAATAAGTCATTCTTTAATGGTATTAGAGTCAGATTCTCTCAATCAAGAGCTTGGATTTGAGACTTATGAATGAAAAAAATATAATTGAAAAATGAGAACTAGGAATGATAAAGCAAAGCAGGTCAACCCGCTATCAATTTTGGTAGAGCATTTGGAGACCTCAACCCACTAGTCCGTTGTGTTCCCCCTTTGGCCTGACGAGTTGATGAGTTAGGCAGGGCGAACCACAACAAACTATATATTATACACACACACACACACACATAGATGTGTGTGCGCGCGGGGGAAGGGTGGGTTAGGTATTAAAATACTCCCATGTGCATAAATTTGCAGGTATATATTCGCCTCTACCCAACCCATTTTGCAGGTAACTATTCGCCATGGAAATTTTTGCGGGTACGAGTAGGGTTGGGATACACTTTGTCATCTCTACTTATGGGGGTTAAAGTTGGAAAAACGCACACTTACAAAGACTAAACATAATCAACATATCTTATAGAGACAAAAATTTAAAAAATCTAAAGGGTAAATAGTCATTTTCGTCTCTGAATGTGTAGAGCGTTGACAAATTCGTCCCCGGAAGATGAAAATTTAAATTTTTGTCCCTGCAAGTGAAAAAAGTGCGATAAATTCATCCATATATTAATTTTCGTCTATTATCATTAATTGAAAAAGCCTACACGGCACATTCATGGACAAATTTGTCAGTAAAATATAATTTTTAATATGCATCTTCTCCCATTTTAATCATTGCAAACATAAAATTACAACAAACACTTAAAAAATTAGGAAAGCAAACATAAGTTATAACAAACATAATAAAAATATAATATTGATTAATAAACATAATCTGTTTATATGAAATTTCTATTATAACAACATTAAGTAGTGACAAAATCAAGTTGAGTCTCATTTTTTTTGTAAGGATTAACTTAATGGTTGTATTTTTGTTTTAGCCTCATATTTTGGATAAGGTACTGTCATATTAGAAATTTCAAAGCAAAAATATGAGATAATATTTTACCCAAAATATGATATTTAAACAAATTAAAATGCACAACCATTAATCCCGAGGTGGCAGACGACCGCGGGAGAACGACATTGGTCTGGTGAGGGAGATTCTGAAGGTCATGCCGAAGGAGAATCCGATGCAATTCGGACTAGAAGGTGGGAATTCCGAGAACAGCGTTGGATTTGGCGAGGAAGATCTGGCGTTGGAAGGGGTATTGTTCGAGTACGGGAGGTGCAGTAGATTCTGGAATAGAGAGGGAAGGATGAGAATTTGGAGTATCTTGTGCGATGGAAGGGCAGAGGTGCCAACGAGTGGGTGAAGGCGAAGTTTGTGACATAGGATTTGGTGAAAGACTACGAGGTTGTCCTTGAGTACGCCATCGTTGAGGTAGTGCTTGCGAAAAGGGTTGTGATTCGTGGAATTGGAGGTGTGTACACAAGAGCTAATTGAGTTGAAACAAAATCAGGAGATTTTCTAGTCATCACAAATAGCGTTGTCAAATATTTAACAACATGATATGATGAATATCTAAAACAAAACTTTTTAAATATAAGAGAGCTTAGTCATCACAAATAATGTTGTCAAATATGTAACAACATGATACAATAAATATCTAAAACAAAACTTTTCAAATATAAGAAAGCTGATTCAAAGAAAAAATTATCAAAGATCAAACATAAAAATCAAATATATATCATCAATCAAAAACATATTTAAACATTTTATTTTTTTTGCTAAGAAGAAGTTGAGTAATGAAATACAAACAATTTTTTTATTTTAAATAGCCTTTCTAACATTTCTTATTTTTCTTTATTCCTCTTCTCATCACATCATAAACATTATCATTCTTATATTTTTTTTTCTTCCCTCTCTACGTGTCAAACACCATAGTGGCTTCCTGTAACATTTTCGGAAGAAGTTTTCAAGCTCCGATTCTCCCTGGAAATTTGGAGGCTTCGGTTTAACTCCGTCCGATGAGAGCCATGGAGGATTGGAATGATGAACAGTGTGATGACACCCTCACCATGACCACCGTTTCTCAGCACTTTTTCGGCCATGATTCTGAAACGCCAAGCTTCTCCATCTCCATCATCGAGGTTCTTCACTTCCCAACCCCACTACACTCCCCGTGAATTTCCCAACCAACTAACAATTACTTTACTCTTCTTCTCGCAGAACATGAAGGAAGACTATGGCCTATTCGTGTGGCCCTGCAGCGTAGTTCTCGCCGAGTACATTTGGCAACACAAGCATCGATTTTCTGGAGCCACCGTTGTTGAGGTATCCTCTCATTTCAAATTCGTGTCTTATGTTATGTGCTCTGTATTCTCCATTTTTTCTTATTGTTATATTCATGCAGCTAGGTGCTGGAACTTCCCTGCCTGGCTTGGTTGCAGCAAAACTCGGTGCCCGTGTCACTCTTACTGATGACTCCACCAGATTAGAGGTATTACACTATTATCACCCAGTTATTATTGATTTATTATTATTTTGTATAATTTTTATAGAGCTTTCAAATAAAAATGTTGTGAACCACCAAGTATGTGGATCAATTGGTACATGATTGTTTTGATTTAATCAGTAATCTTGAGTTTGAGTCCTGCCTTGGGTATCCAGCTGCATTGCGATGAATACTTGGAGAGAGAATATACATGTGATTTTACGGATAAAAAACTGGTTGTCAATATGACTCATTGGTTTCTATTAACAGTATTCTTATATGATTCATTGTTATTATAGGCTTCTGATTAAACTACTGGTTGGATCCTGAAAATTAATAAATCTATCAGCTGATTGCTTCTTGTTTTGGGCCTGCAGGTGCTTGACAACATGAGAAGGGTTTGTGACTTGAACAAACTTGAGTGCAATGTAAGCTATTATTATAGTGATTGTTTCAACATATTCCTGATAACAAAGCCCATGGCAAAAACATGCATTGTTGAATAATGTGTTAATTTTTTAGTAGAATATTGTGACAGTACTATGTCTGTGGCATGGACATTGTTGTTAAATGGTGGCACCTTGGCCGCCATGGCGGAATGGTGTGGTGGATTTTTTGCCCACTGCCATGGACAATTTGTGAAGGGAGGCCCACTATGGTGGTACCATAGGCTACAATGATGCGTTTATGTGGCGGAATTTTGGCCTTCCGCCATTGATAAGTGATAATGTTGGGCATGTGGTGAATAAGCGAAAGTTTGCCAATCTATGCTTGTTTGTGTGTGTTCATGATGTTGAAATTTTATCATATCGTATCTGTTGTTTGAATGTTGGACTTCTATTTGTAGGTGTTGGGATTGACATGGGGAGTTTGGGATTCATCCATATTCAGTTTACAGCCGACAATTATTCTAGGGGCTGATGTGCTGTATGATTCAAACGGTGAGAAAAAATGGGCTGTTAGTTATCTGTCAACTTCCTCTGTCTATTGGACTAAAGTAATTTTTTTTGATGTTTTATTTAGCCTTTGATAACCTCTTTGCCACTGTGACTTTCCTGCTCCGAAATTCTCCTGGATCAACTTTTATAACCTCATACCATAACCGAAGGTACTTTTCATTCTATATGATGCTCAAAACTTGTGAGGGAATTTAATCATAGCTCTACAACTTGCGTCTGATATTTGTTTCCCTATGATTTCAATTTAGCTATCTAATTGTTTGCAGTGGGCATCACCTTATTGAGTTTTTGATGAGAAAATGGGGCTTAAAGTGTCTGAAGCTTATTGATGGGTTTTCCTTCTTGCCACCTGACAAAGCATCACTGCTAAGTGGTAACATTCAATTGGCAGAGATAGGTCTTATCTCAAAAGATAATGCTTGAGGTAGCTCAAAATTGTGATAGAGTTTAGCAGTTCTTTTTTTATTTATTTATCATGCAGCCATTGTTATGTATGGTCTTTTTTCATGAAAATTTTCCATTTCATATCTAGATGATCAAGAAATTGAATTGGGCATGATCATGCTACAGAAATTCCTCCTAAAACAGATTCACACTTCTCTGCTATACATTAGATGAAGAAAAATACCGTTCCTTTTTATTTTGCAGTTGCTTAATCTTGAGACATGGTATCAAGCAGCAATCTTTATGGATGGGGAACTGAGATGCCAACTGTTGAGGAATTTTTTAATTTTATTTTTTTCAATAGGTTTTTGAGTTATATTTGGACTTTTAATTTACCTTTAAGAATCTCTAGGTGTGTTCTTATACATGTATAAAACAAATGTTTACATTTTGATATTTGCAGTGCTGTCAAGTGGCTAGAGCCTGAAACCATATAATTAGTTCAAATTGATAGTTTAAGACATTTTTCTTTTGCAATGAAAACAGTTGCATTCTTCACAACTATTCGTCCTTATATCTCAAAACTACATTTAGCAACCAACAATAGTTTTGAGATGAAAATGGGGAAGTGGACGCTCAAACATGGAGCATGCCTTTGGTAAGCTAGGTTTTTTAGGCATGTATCTGACAAGATTGAGCTCTTACTTTTTTCATGACCCATGCTTGATTACGCAGGGATACCTGCATGTATCTGATTAAGACTTTTCCTGACTCATTACTGAAGACTATCAAAATGATATATTTTTTAACTGAGCTCTAAATTAATTTCCCAAGACATGCTTGAGATTTTATTAACTCCAGATAAATATACATATTTCTTTAATAGAGGAAAAAGACATAATATTCTTGGCATCTAGGAAATTTGGTCCAACTTGTTTGGAACATCAATTTAACTTGAATTGATTTAAGACTTATTAATTGATCACTCTGCAGTCCTTTCTAACCTCCTGTCCACCATTGATGCTACTCATTCTGATCATGGACTTCGCAAAAGCCTCATAAAAAGCCTTTTTTGAGGTGGCAAACTTCGTAACCAGATTTTTAGTGTCTGGGTTGTCAAGCAAAACTTGATCAGAAGAAAACAAGCCTTTCTGTTGGAGGATCAACCTGTAATATGTATTATCAAAAGTTGTTGTTGAAGGGTCCATAGAGGTGCCTGCATTTTTTGCCTGATTTTTTAGTGGACAAATTGATATCAGTTTTGCTGCAAATGACGGATTTAATGAAGGGTCAACATCATGTGTGGCATTGAAGTTGTGGATTCTGTTCTTGAAAGATGAGCAGTGAGAGAAACCCAAAGTGTGCCCTCCTACATATGGGTCAAAAGACATTTACTCTAAACTCTATTCAGATATAAATTGGAATAAATGAAAAATGGTCAACTTTTGGCAGTTTTGACTTTAGGAATAACTTACCTGACAGAGCTACCAGGTCTTCCCCTGACAGTCCTCTTTGAGAGAAGCTTTGCTGCAGTTGTGATAAGTTGAAGGTTGGTGCTGGCAATTGTCTGGTTTCACTGGCTTTAGAGGTTCTACCATCCTTTCTTCCTTTAGGAACATCCCATGTAGGTCCTCCGGACTGCAGAATATATTTATACCATTAGTAAAGACTTGCAAATGCAAGCTACCTTAGCTGCATTTGTCAATTCTCGAAGACATAACAATTGTTTAGGATCTGAATGATGAGAAATTTGGTACTTTTCAAAGTTTTCTTACCAGAAAAACCGCGTCCCTTGCTGCTAGAGCAAGGATGTCAGCACAAGAGACCACACCAGGGCATGAAGCTTCTAGTGCTTTCTTTGCTGCATCAATGACATAGAATGCATGCAAAGAAACATTTGGTGGCCCGTCTTTTTCTGCTTTGTTGTTTCCTTTTGAATTTAGCAGCACAGAGGCATCACACCCCTTCAAGAATATAGGAAAAAAGAAAACAATATGACTTGATTTCATGATGCATCAAATGAAGCGGAAGCAGTCAAGAGGAAAGGAGGGAGGAGAGGTCAAAATAGCATTACCCGAATGAAACAATCATGGAAGTGCATTCGCAGAATTGCTGCTGGAACAGTTTTGTCCCCAGCAGTGGCATCCTTGACTGCCTTGGCAACAATGGACTCCACATCAGGGCATGTTTTTGCATAGTAGTTTAAGCTCAGTGACTTGCCTGTAGAGACTACTGAAAAGATGATGATAAAATTCAAGAATGCAACCATGACACCCATGCTAATTTGAGTACTTTGATGATATTTAGCTTTTAGCCGTGGAAATCCAAGATGGGGAAAATGGATTTTTATAGATATAAAAGAGATTAATTATTGTTTGAGATAATGTGGCCCTAGGAACCAATTCGTTAAGAAGTACTGTCAATGAAGAGTAGTAATGTTGAAGCATTCTCATTACTAAAAGACAATCCACTTTATGCTCCGTGGACTAAATGAAGGTTAAACTTTTCAAGCCTCTGGTAGCTTTTTGTGGCTTATGATGTTCCTCTTTTAATTTTTATTGGTATGTTACTCTCAATCAAAATAATTTAATTACATATTCATGCTAAATTCGGTCTTAAGCTATAGTTTCATGGTCTAAACTCTTCAAGAGTAGTTGGTAAGATCACAAATCACAATGTCATCCTCCACCCCATGATACATAATTATGATTCATTGATTATGACATTATCCTTGGTCTTCCCCTATTGTCCTAATGTAATAAGTGAAATGTTTGATCTTACCTCGAGCATTTTTTTTCTGTGATCAAACTCTTGCCATATTTCAGTTTAGGCTTTACGACGGAAATTGAGGCCAATAGCCTCGTGGCCAATTGTCCGTGCCGTATTAATGTTATGTTTGGCTAATTTTCTTTTGTAAGACACACTTATTGTTTTTTGTAAACCATTATTCTCAATTTACAAGAAAAGTACTCATTTCTTTTTCTGTGTTTTAGCTTTTTAAAAATAAAAAGTTGTTTAATTATCTTAAATTTTTTAGACATTTAATTGAAAATGGCACGATATAAAAAAGTCACTCAAAGTCTGATTAGCACTAACCAAATCAACATTAGATAGATACACTAGTGGTTTTCACTAGCAAAAGAAACTGCGCCTGAGTTATAGGATGTATGTGGTAGTTAAGGTTGAGGTTGAGCCATCGTAATTTTGTTTTTTGGTGTCAAAGCTTGCATTGCAATCCTTGATGGTAGGCTGGTCTTATCAAAACTATAATTATTGAAGGAGCTTTCCTGTTGATGTGGATTACGGTTCAAAGGAATCTAATTATTAACGATACTGATTTGTGTCCGCATAGTCCGGTGCATTTGTAAAAAGCAAATAGTATAATCTGATTTTTGAATGTTTAAGATGAAAAGTAGCTTATTGAATCAGCGGGGCTATATTTAATTCATGTAATGTAATAATGAGTCTGTAGTGCACTTTTGTGTTGAAAATGTAAGCAAATTAGCTGTTTGTTTGTCATAAGATAAAATAGATGATGCATATAATGTCGCTATGTGGCCAGTTTTGGTGTTGGTGGTACTGCATGTTTGTGGAGTTATGTCTACTAAAAGTCTGAAACCTTGGATGTTTGTGTGCATAAATCTACAAAATTGTTCTCTGATTCTCTCAATTTTTATTAGAAGCATATACTCAAAGCTAAATATGAGTACTCAGTGAAAATCTCAACCATAATTCACTATTTTGTAGGGACTCATTGTTTTCATTAGACTAAACCTCTATAGTTTTTCGCTTTATTGTTTTTTATTTTATATATATTTTTTAAAATATATTAGCAATTGCTTGTATAATTTAAAACCAAGAATGATGATAAAATAAAAACTTCCAATATTCGTAACTATTGTAATCTTATTACTTATTTTAATTATTTTTTAAGAAAAAATTACCATTAGTAGATGAGATAAGGAAAGTAGGAAGGCTTTATATAAAGATAAAATCATAACTCGTATTTTCCAAAGACCTCATCAGGATAATAAATGTAAGATAATTTATGTTGTGATCTTTGCAGATATCGAGATATGATGTGAGTTTAGTCCAAAATAATTGTCCCTAGTCGACGTGCAGCTGATGTCAGATGATGCTTTGGTTAAGGAATGTTGCTTTATTTAAGTCACACTCAGTTTTAGAGGGTTATTGTGTTACTGGGTAATTGAAGATGACATTAATTGGATGTTTTGAGAATACAAATGGAATGTCTATGATGGGGATCGTAATCTATCTTTAGAATGTGCGTGAGACACTTCTTTTCTACTGATTCAAATATGTGAAGGAATTCTTTTATATGTTTACTAATAATTGTCCGTTTAAATAACATGTTTTATATTTCATGTCTTTTTTTTTTTTTTTTTTTTTGCTTCTTTCCTATTTCTTCTCTTTTATCCAAACAAAAAGTAAGTGAGAAACAACCAAAGAAATAGTATTTTTCAATGGTTTAGCTACTTTGAGAAATTGCCTAAGACAATAGGTTAGTTAGTGCTGACTCCTGCGTTAAGCACTGAAATAATTTCGTAAGGTGTCCTGCAGTAACTTGAGTCCCTCAGTCAAGCGTAAACTAAAATAGGAATATTTATCATTCGATTTAATCTGATGAAAACTGAAAAAATCAATAAAAAAATTCAAAAACTCAAATAAATCAAAAATCTATCAGATCAAAAATTTGAAAAATCCAATTATTTTATTAGATTTTGAATTTCATTTTCAAAACCCATCCTTATCCAACATTTATATATATATACATATATATATATATATATATATATTTGTATTCATAATTTAATATCATTCGTGTATATAATTTTATTTTTTATATATTTATAAAATTATTACATAACTTATAATTATATAATGACATATAAATGAAATATTTGATATTTTACAATATTTATTATTATATTTATTATATATCTTATCACTTATTTAATATATTTTTTGAAATAACAGCATGATTGGAAACCGAAAATCGGTCCATTCCAAATCATTTAAATTGGATCGGATAGGGTCGGATAATTTTTCTTTCTTTTTTGAGAAAAAAACCTTGCATAGATAGAGTTAGACTTAAGGATTCGAACGTACCGCTTGAAGTTCTAGTCATTCCCAGCCCAGATGATGCGCTTATTCATAAAATTATTTAAGTTTCCATGTCATGAACCTGAATGCATCATTTCTGTAAACATGCTTTGTGAATTAATAACTTGCAATGCCTGTGTTATGTATATACGTATTTGTCTATTTTGTTCCGTATATTCTTTAGACGAAGAAATGGAGAATAATGGATATTCATATTGTTGTTCATATATAGATTAAGTGAATTTATAGTTTTTAATTTTTATGATTTGCTTCACATACTGGACCTAGATTTTCATTCTTCTATGTGTGTGCATGTGTTCGTAAGATAATATATTTATAAGGCATGATAATAGTTGCGATACTGATCAAAGATGTAATGGAAGAAGCAGATGGCATCAGTGGCGAAATCAGCAAATTTTTTTAGTCCATGCCAAATTTTAAATTGTATCAAATTTTATTTTTAGGTAGTGTCAAATTTTATTTTTAATCTTAATTAATTATATAAGTATATATAATTTTTTAAAAGAAAAAATTCTCCATCACTCAATTACTACAAATTTTATTTTTTAAGTAATGCTGTGATCATCAATTACTACAAATTTTAATTTTTAAGTAATGCTGTGATCATCACCGGCCTACATGTAACTCCGCCACTAGATGACTTCTTCCTTTAGGAGCATGCTGTTAAGAGGAAGGAACACAAAGTGAAAGAACATAAGAGCTATTTCCTTGCCAATGACAAGTGGACTAATCGAGGTTGGGATATTATCTAAAATTTTAAGAAGCAATTCAAGGGCAAAAGGGGAAGAATGCTGTATTGATTAGGGAGAAAATGAGCTGCTGAGTGCTGATGGTCCACGTTTTGCATCAATTTTTGAACTTGGTAATTGATCCCACCGACTCAATTTATAAGCTACTAGTATATAGCATTTCTTTTTCTTACAAACATTTATTTTATAGATGGAATCAAGTTTTAAATTGTTACTACTACTTCAATGGTCTTAAAATAACCTCCGATATTTATGTCAATATTGTCAATTGTTGAAAAAATAATTTCTTCGCATGATAAATTTATTTTCAACTTTGGAAGCTAAAGGCGGCTGGTAAGAGTTCATAACTCTTTCTGGTCAATATATGTGTTCATAACTGGTTGACCTGATTTATGCACGGCCTACTTGGACGGTAACATTTTTAATTGAATGGTTTGCATCCCATATCGGTCTTTTATGTGGTTCGTATTAGCTGTTCTTTATTTATATTCTTCTGATGTAGAGGGTGAATGCTACTATGTCTTGAAGTGACTTGCCTCCTAGGGATTGCTCACACTAAATAATTGATAGCAGAAATAACATAATAGTGAGGGTTAATGAAGATTAACTAAAGTTAATGAGAATTAATAAAACCGTTTTCGTAGTAATGTGACTTCCCCAAAGAGATCTTCTACTGTAGATACATTAGATAAAGCTCAAGGCCAGATGGTTTAATCTCTATGCCAAGTGTCTTTATAATATCTAATGGTCCATTTAAATCCACAAAATATAGAAAGGTTTAATATTATTAAATATATAGTCCATTATCAAGATATGTATCCCAGTTGATTGAATAAGATGTATAAATTATTATAAATATTTTACGACACTATTTTCAATTTTTACTGATAAAAAAAATGTATAATTCATTTACAATTATATAAGAGGATTTGTAACTAATCTCATGAGACATTTAGTCCGTTTTTCTTGTACAACCAGCGCAATTTGATTGGTGCTTGTCCAAGTCACGAGTCAACACAGTTCTGCATTTACAACTGAGGATTTGTAACTGACATGTGAGGATTTGCATTGGAAGTCTTGAGACCGAGTAAAAATGAAGTCAGACAACAACCATAAAAGTTAAATGTAAGAATGGAAATATATATTTTCACAACTATACTGACATGTTGTTACATTATTTACAAACTCATTATCAAAATAGTGCTACTAAGAATCCAAAAAATGCGTAGTAATAAATAATAATGCTTCTCTGGTGTGTGCTAAAATAAATACTAATATTAGTAATATAACACTGAATACCTATAAGATATGCTCAAAATATGGCCAAAAGCACAAAAAAGGCCATCATAAACGCAGAAGTAGGTTTTATCTTAAATGAGAGATTAGGTGACACCACAGGATCATTAGACTGGCTTGATGTTGCTTCAGGATTCACAGCTATGGCAGGAGAAATAGCGGGTGTATTTGATTGGTTAAGAGGTAAAGTAGAGAGTTCATCATCATAACCTGTGAATAACATGTCTCATTAACAATAATTAATGGAGAAAGGATGCAGTGTACTGAAGCAATATGGGTGAACTGTACTCACAGTTAGATTGCCTCCAACCAAGAATCATGTTCTCACGGTCAAAGACTATACGGTAACCCGTCATGAAATTTTCTGCATGAAGATAAATACAACGAATAGTTCAGGTATGTATCAATGCATCAACAATAACTGTGGAAGTTTAGGTGTTTTTGTCATAGTATTGATGTGTGATTTGTCAAACTTAAAAACAGACAAACAAGACAGGCATTGGTGAATGCTAAAGAATTCCAGAAGAAACGTAAGAAGGTCTGATAAGAATGTAGCAGTTGTGGCTGCTACATTGATAAGAAGCATGAATTGACAAAGCAATCTGAAATGAAAGCTTCAAGATCATATACTCAGATATAATTTAGTTTTTTTTTCCAATTAAAATACTCACGTCCTATGATGTTCACGTTGTTGCTTTTCAGGACTCCCAAACAAAGTAAGTTAATACCCTGGACATCACAAGAAACATTTGAGCTTAAGAGGGCTGAAAATCATTAGATATTAATATTAAGGAAATCCAAAGTTGGATTTTATGTTCTCACCTCACCACTGACCGTTACTATAGGGTCCGTGACAAGATAATTGTCTCCACCTTTCATGGTCAGATTAATGGAAAGTTCAACAGTCTGGTTTGGACTGCAGGTAAAGTCAAAATCAGTGCGATGGTTTAAATTTAAAAGGAAAAAGTAGTAGTAGAGGCTTCTCTCAAGCTATAAATCACCTTAATTCATAACAGTACTCAAAGGGGAGCTCATCAGAACTAGAAGATGAATGCCGTTGTAGTTTAATTTCTGAATTAAACTGCAAAAATAATGGGAAAAAATTATAAACTCATGTCACATGAAGCTCTAGTTACCTTCTTAATCAACTAAAATCAAGATTACTTACACTGTTAGTAATCTGCTTATAAGCCGGGTCGTTTAGGTATGTGAACGAGGTACCAGAATCAAATATTGCATGAAACTCGAGATCATCTACATTTCCTCCCACAATAATTTGGGTAACGGTGATGTTATAAGTAGGACTGGAAAGAAATACACAAGTTAAAATAAACACTAGTTAAATTAAGTTAGACTCAATAATCTCTTCTATAGTTTCTGTTGTATGTTTCTTTTTCTTTTACCAAAGAAGTTTAGGGGAGAGGAGGGTGCTATTAAGGTCATGAGCCTCAACTTGAATCAAACCAAAGACTTTTTAGTTACCAATTCAGCCAACACTAATTCATTTTTATTCATTTTTAGTATGTTTCAGAGTGCATCTAAGTGGCCACTTCTTGTTTAGACTAAAAGGAGAGAAGAATAACTACTTACTGCAATGCCCTGCGGTTGAATGGTGTCTTTCCTTGGACCAAGCTACTATTATCCCCAAATGTGATTCTTCCGAGACCATCAGATCCAAAACACATTGAAAAGGAATCCGAAGTGAGCCCTTCTTTGGCTAGGATACTCGGGACAGATTCATTGCCCATTCCTAGTCCAAACAGACCATTTGGAGCTGACCCATCCAAAAATGCACCAGTCTGAACTTGGCCACAACTGCAACATATTGAATGACAAATAACAATGAGCAGGTTGTTAAAAACAAGTGAGGCCAAAGAAAAAGTTGATTATACCTAGCAGTTTCAAAGAACAAGAATCAAACAGCAGCTATGATGGTAAAATAATAGTTTAATTTCAAGGATCATCTTGGCAACTTAATACTCTCCTGCTCAAAACCCAACAAAGGTTTATTGGATGTTGTTATTATGGTGGGTATCATCAACCTTCCTAAAGGGTGAAATTTTTGCCAACTTCCTAAGGCAGTGGAATGCAGTATGGCCAAGAATACACTCTTTTTTTTTTTGTATAGACCACATGTATCCTTCACTTGAGACAATCATGTTCAAGCAAAGTTAGACTATTATTGGCGGCAAGAATACACTCTAATGCTTCATACGTAGATCATTATTTGTATTCCCAACAAAATATTTCAGTAAGATGATGAGAATTTTACCCAAAAGTAATTCGTGTGTCGGCATCTTTTGTTTTATCGTCTTCTGTAATTAAGTGCAACACATCCTCCACCAGGAATCCAGTAGTTGAAGTACCATTTGATAGATAGTTTACTTCATATGGACAGATGGTATCGGATGAAGGGCATTGTCTCTGTAGCTCACATAAGCTGCTATTGCACAAAACGTGTTGGCTTGTGGATGATCCTTTAAGATCATAGATATTAAAATCAATTTTCTGTCAGATAAAAGTATTAAGAAAGTGTCATTAAATTTAAACTTCTACATCAGAAGACAAGAGCAATATGATTCTATTTATCCAAAAGACTAACTATCAAGATATCCTTCAGCAACTAATAATTATGTCAATGAAGTTTCACATAGGGAATTCACCAACACTCATAAATTACAAACTAGCAAGTAATCAGATAAAATATAAAAAAAAGTATATAATTAAAAGAAAAAAATATTTAAAACAATAAATTAGATGGCATACCTCTCCGTTTGATAAGCCTATACCACGCACACATTTGGTACAATTGCAAGGTAACCAGAACAAGTCACTACCAGTATCCAATGCCACCATAAACGATAACGGTGGAGTCCCAACAGAAACATTGGCAAAATGCAAGCTGAAATGCAAATAAGGAGGATAAATTTCTAATGCTACCATACACAACAAAACTAATTCAAAATTTCCCGTTTTGAAATAAAAAAGACAAAGGGTGTAAAATTGTAAATAAAATATTTTCACAACCCAAAAATGAAAAGAAGGAAAGATCCATTTTTTTTTTTTTATTTTCCAAACTTCATATTATGGTATCTTAAAAAAGAAAGAAAAAACATATCCCCTTGAGATTCTCTTCCTGCACCTTTTTTCCAAGCACCAAAAGCATAAATCATATTCCATCTTTGCACAGATCTATATATACAAAACTCTAATAAATAAATAAAAATAGCACCCAGAAAACATAAAAAGAGAAATGAACATTTTTGCAAGTGGTCAAAGAATTCGTACAATCCAAAGGCTCCAATCTGATAAGTCTCGTTGGAGGGGACAAAAGTGAGAGGCGAGTGGTAACCGGCGGCGAGTCTCCGGCCCCGGAATATTTGGTCTCTGTGGGCCATAGCAACGTAGTATTGTCGAGTTCCCTTGTCGGGTAAGTCATGAACGCCGAGAATCTCTTTCACAGGATCGGAGAAACGGTGGTGAATGTCGAACCCGAACGAATGGAGAGCGTGGCAAGTCTGCGAAGCTAAACTCAGCAGCAGCAACAGTGATATACAGAGCCAACTGTGACACGCCATGAACATGAGTTGTTGAAGGTAGCTATGAGAGGATTTTGTTATTTGTTTTACTGAGACAACAGAACAGAATAGAACATAACAGAGAGATAGATAGATATATTGCTCTGTTCTGGTATGTGTTTATGTGTGAGAACTGAGAAGGTTCCGTGTTTTTGGTCTGTGGACTGTGGTTGTTAACACGAAATAGATAAAATAAAAAGAAATAAACAAATAAATGTATAAATAAGACGGAGAGAGAGGGAAGGAGAAGGAAGCTACGTCAAAAGTCGGTTGAGTTTGGTTAAGCATCCCAGTTGCAGGGAAAAGTCCAACTCCTCTTTCTCCCCTTACCATCAAGGGGGATTCACATTGGTACATTGTGGGTCCCTATTCTATGTATTCAATTTGTTAATCAATAAATTTTTTATATTTTTCTTTTTCCTTCTACTTTGTATTTTGGTGCAGTGCAAACTCTAAATTATAAAAAGATGTTGGCACTAGTGATTTAATATTTGATTTTTTTTTAATTAAGATTTGGGTTTGATTTTTTGTTTGAATATAAAATCATGATTAGTTTAGATGTCAAATAAAAAATTACATATTTCTTTGGTTAAAAAAAAACTGTGTAAAGTGTTTTCTTAATTAGGGATAGAGAATAATGTTTATTTTTTCAATGAAGTTTCTTTCTTTTTTCTCCATAAAGAGAATAATGCTTCTGAAATGTAAATATTCTAGATTATATTTCTCTCGGTAATTTTTTTATATCAAAAGAACCATTGGAAATTGTATCTTATCTAATCGCCGTTCCTTCAAAAATAAAAAATTGTATCTTATGAAGTTGGTTTTGCTGGCGTAAACGAAAACGGGAAGGCAACTGCGCCTTTTCAACCTTTCTCCAAATGTTTATTATTTCTGTCACGACCATTGGTTTTCATTATTCAAACGGAATGTTATTATATAGTCTAATATAATGTTTTTTTCTTCCTAGTGTGGATGCCTTGCAGCTTCATCTCTAGACTCTTTCGGATGACTATAATATGGATTAATTAAGTTTTTACTTTCTAATTTTTCTACATTTCAATTTTTAATTTCTCAAAAAAAATTATGTAAATTTTATATCAATAATTTTATTTCTTTTTAAAAATTATTTATTTTTATCATTCAAAATTAGTTCTTATTTTACCAATTTTCACTCTTTTGTTTATTTTATATTTAAAACTACTTTTGAGCAATAAAAATGAATAAGAAACTAAAAATAAACAAAAAAATTTAAAAGGACTAAAAATGATGATAAAAAATTAATGAAAGATTAAAATTTATCAAAAATATTTTGAGGGACTTAAAAATTATAATATAAAAAAATTAAAGGACCAAAAATTTAATTAATCATATTTATATTTTAAGATGATTTCAGACGATTTAATGCGACTCAATATACACGTGGGATGATTTTGATTGTGTAAAAAATAATAGAGTTTGATTGTGTAAAAAAAAATAGAAGAAAAGAGAAGAAAAAATATTTAAATTAAAAAACAAATGTAGAGGTTTAAGATTCAAATTAATTTTTTTTCTCATTTCCTCTCTTTTCCTTTCTAACCAAACAAAGGGTTAGACAGTTGGTTATGTTTGAAGACCGCTGCTCTCATAATAGTTGAGCATGGTATATATTAATAGAAGAAATGGTGACAACTGCTAGTAATAGTATGAAAAGGAAAGAAAAAAATGGATACCTGCATAAAAGGGAAGTTGAGGTATTTACAAGTGAATGTGATTGAGCAAGGACTCGTGATAATTACTACAAGTTATAAACGGTTTTATTTTTTTCACATCTTGGATGAATAATTAAGGTTGATCTTACAATTTTTTTCAAAGTATTTTATTTTATTTTTAATTAGAAAAAAGAAAAGAACAACTAAAAGTCTCTAGAAAAACTAATCTAGCTTGATCCCTCTTCATGGCATTACAAAAGAAATCCGGAACAACATAAAAAGTACAACCATGGCAATTGATATGCATACCATACTTTGTTAATTTATTTGATTAGCTTTCCTCAAAATATGAATTCAAATGATATTACCATAATGTTGATGTCTTGATGAATACGATCAATGACTTGAATCAAAGTGAAACATGGGTCAGTAACACAATATCCTCTCGTCAACAAAATAGTCAAGTTATATGATTTTAATTAATAATGTCATAAGTACTAATTTAAAATGTTTATAATTATTTAAATTTTTATTGTAAAATATTTTCTAAATACATAAAGGTTCATGATATCTACATATAATATACTGCTATTATTTAACTATATTTATTATAAATTTTTAATCTTATAAAATATATAATATAATCTTTTTATATTAATTTAAAATTTTGCCTAACTTATTTTTATAGTTTTATATCAACTCATCGGTTAATAAATTATATAATATTAGAAAATATATTTAATTGTTATCAGTTCATCTCCGACTTAACTACAATTAAATTCATTAATAGTTAATCAATATCTTTATTAGTTTAATAATTGATCTAATGTCAAAAATATTGATTTATATATATATATATATATATATATATACACACACACACATATATATACACATTCATACATATATATCAGCTACGTTTTTCCATATTCAAACACAAAAAACTCCCAATTAAGTAAACCAGACGACCAGCAATTATTTACACTTTCAATGGTAAAGACGACATTTTTATTTACTTTTGTTTTGTCAACTTTTAAAAGCATTATTTTATTCAAATACTTTTAAAATAATTTGGAAGAAAACAATAATGCTAAAAGAATTACTCCATTAAAAGACCTCTTTGTTTCCTTCCACCTGTCTTCATACATTTTTGTTTCCAATTTCCCACCATTTATTTAATTTTCTCGTATATGTGTATTTATGGTTATTTTATTCTTTTGACCAGAAATCTTTTTCGTTCTGATATATATCAAAACTAAAATTAATTTAACTTAAGTTACAAAAAAAAACGTAGTATATATTTCAAAATCATTAGTTTTAATATATATTAATTTAAAATCTTATTTATATTTTTTATAATTTTATATTACTTTTTCCTTATTATATTGATATGATATTTAAGAAATATTTAATTAACATTAATTTGATTATAGTTTTTGTTGGACACTGATTATAGTTTAATTATGGTTAGATTAATAAATAATAAAAGAATATTTTCATTGATTGAAGGAATGATTTTAAAAACATAATTATATAAAGAGATTGATGCTTTTGGTTCAGGCAAGTAAGAGTTTTAAGTCAACATATGAAAAGGCTCCATTGGTGGAACTGTGGAAGTTACCCAAAGAAAGATGGGAAGCTGCGTAGCTAGTTGGTGTTGGTCTCCGCATTGTGCGCCAGAGACCTCTCAACTAAAATTTCAACCAAAATAGTGATGAAAATTACATTTCAAGGAGAAATAATAACATAGAAATGGAAGCAAAGCCATTGGATTCTCAATTCCAAAATTTCTAAGAAACATTTTGACCGTTGTAGTGGGTGACTTTCTCTCTTTCTTTCTTTGACCAGATCCAAACATGAAACTTACTTCTTTTTCAAATAAAAGGAAAAAAAAAAAAAAGGTTTACATTATATGATGGTGGGAGACATTTTGGTAAATAACAAAGCAAAAAATGATTGATAGCTAGCTAGCTAGCAAAGTCTTTTTTAATTAACCAGGTATCCCCTAATTGAGAGGAATTGATAACTTTTTTAATGAATGTTCTTTCATAACCATAGATTTTTAGAAATCGAACTTTTCTCTACATATTCAAGGAGCATGGTTAGTGAAGAACGCTCCCTCTACCTAGTTGCAATGTAATAAGAAAGGCAAAGTTATATAATTTTGTATTTCTTATTTGTAAGCACATTTTTCTAAATTTTATTATATTCTTATTTTATCTTATACTTTCCTCTTTGTTCTTAATTTTTTCTAATTGTAATTTCTTTTTTTAATTTTTAGGTTCATAAGAGGAAATATATTATGATTAATTTGGAGTTTGATTTGGAGGTAATTAAATTTGACAAAAAATTATTTTTATCAAAAATTAAACTCAGATTATTATTGAACGATTTAACTTTAATTTTAGTATATTAATAATTTGTGTTCAATCATTTAATATAAAATTGTAAAAATGTTTAATAATAGGAAAGAAAGTTTGTAAATAAAATTATTAAACGCAAAACACATGCATAGAATAACGACGAAAAGGAAAGAAGGTGCGGTGTATGTAATGTAGACACAACGACAGCGAGATAACCTTAGCCTGTGGTGGGTTTTGGTTACTTTTAGAAAAGATGTTGAGGGTCTGACGAGTGGCCGATGCTGGTGCATCACGTTGGGTAATGAGTTTTTCACCCAAACATACGACAAAAATTTAATAAATATACAAAAGTATACCTGTATAATTATTATTTACACATTGATATATGTTTACTATTTATCCGAAATTTTAATTGATTTTTTTAAAAGATAATAAAATAATAAAAATAAAAGAAATTAATTCAAAAATAATAAAATTAGAGAATATAAACAAAGACAATTTAATTCTAAATAATATTCTAAGTAGTATTTTGTTCAATACAAATTTTAGTTATTTTTAATAAATCAGTGACTCAACCAATCTCAATAATTGATCAACATATTACAATAATTGATGCAGATATTGTTCATGATGAACAATTCACTATAATGGTTCAATTGAAAAAATACATGCTCACTCAACAACATCTTTTAAATTATGATTAATTTCGTCATTTTTGTATTTAAATTGTTATTGTTATAATGCTTTATTATTTTTGTTTTATTATGTTTTGTTTATTAAGTTGATTTATCTGTCTCTCATCTTAATTACTGTAATATTTTAATTTATGTATAATATAATTAAGATGTAGTAACTATTTATTTACTATGTCTTTAATCAATTAATTTTTTAAAATCATTTCCCCTTCTTTTATTTTATTTTAAGAGTACTAATTAAATTTTATCATTTTTTAATTAATGTACATATGGAAAAAAAACCACCAACAAAACAAAAATTGAATTTCAAAAAAATTCACAACATGTTCAAATGCCTTTAAGTTTTCAATTTATTTAAGTACCTTCATGCTAATTAAAAAATTAATTTATTCTTATTTATATTTTCTAATTTTATTATTTTGAATTAATTTTCTTTTTATTTTATCATTTTATTATCTTTAAAAAAAATCAGTTGAGAATTCGGGTTGAGAGATCCAAATTCTTAATTGTGTTTTGAAATTAAAAAAAAAATACTGTGTAAATTTGAGTCCCTCAAATTCAAATTTATACTATAGTAGACATGTATCAATGTGTAAATAATAATTATATATGCATGGTTTTGTATATATTAAATTTTTGTTGTATGTTTGGGTGAAAAACTCGTGGTTAATTGTCTCGTTTTCTATTTTTGGGTTAAAAACTGAGAGTGAGTGTCAGCATTCGTGGCCTTGTGATGGTGAAAATTGGGTTAAGGAAGGAAGAAAATACGACTGTTTACATGTTGTGGGAAATATGTGGTTCATGGTCCGACCAAATGACACTTCCAAGATGTTTTTTTGTTTTTTAAAGAGAGGATTTGAACTCTGATATAAAGGTTTACAATAATTCATAGAAATTGCAAAAAAAAAAAATCAGAAATTATTAATCATCAATTGAATTAAATCTCTTTAATCAATTAAGATATTTTGAATTTTAAATTACTCTTTCTCTTATTTATTTTGAAAATACAAAATATATTATATCTTATTCTATTCTAATGTAAATGGATATATTAATAGTATTAATAAATATAATTATGTCTCTGAATAATTTATTATTATTATTTTGAGTATCATTGAAGACTAAATTTAAATGTTTTATTATTATTTTAATAGTTTTAGAGCGTCAAATGAAGTTTTTAATATCTCTATTGTTAGATATAGAATTTCTAATTTATTCTTCTAATATACAAAATTAATAGTAGATGCTCAAAACTAACTATTGGTCATGTCAATAATTAAAAATAACTTCATACCATAATATAATTTATATTTCGTAAATTTAAAACATTAATTTAATGTTTATTTATTATAAATTTTAATTATATAAAATAAATATTTATATGGTGGCTAAAATAATAGTTACTGTAAAAGTATTCTATCATTTTATATCCATTGAATATCAAGCCAACGGTTGCTATCTTAGTGTTTCCTTTAACTTTATTTTACAAGAGAAAAAT
>PYAF01005264.1:194077-205301 GCA_007407185.1 Glycine tomentella | reverse complement strand
ATTTAACTTTATTTTACAAGAGAAAAATGGAAATAGTAATGTTTTTATTTTTTATTTTTTATTTAATACGCCAATAAATTTCAGTGTTTACAATATATGGCATAAATGCATTATCTATTTAAATTTAAAAAATTGAAACAAGTAAAAAAATATTTAGTTTATTCAATTTATTCTAATATATATTAACTAGTTGGTTCAAATTATTTTTGTTAACATTATTAATTAAATCAAATATTTTTTCTAATTAGTTTATTATAATATTGGGATTATAGATGTTAAAATTTTAAAATATGTATTTTTAGCCAAAATACAAAATGATTAAGGTGCTGTTATATTGCATAATCTTTGTTAATAAAAACTTTTTTAAAATAATAAAATAGATTTTATACGATGTGTAAAAAAATAAACTTAAATTATTTCAACTTTTTGTAAAAATACTTAAATAAGGGTGCATTTAAAAAATAGAATAAAAGTATACATAAAGTGAACAAAAATATTATAGAGTTAATAATTTCAAAGGAATAAACTTAAATGATATACATTTATTTATAAAAAGAAACTTAAGGATAATTTTTTTAAAAAATAAATAAAGGGAAAAATGAAAGCCCCCCAATTACTGTTATTATTTTAACCTTTTATTATTTCATGTAAAAAAAAAACTTTTATTACCTTTGCGGTTAAAAATAGACCTGAATTGAATTGATCAAGTAAACATGATATACGGATTCATATATGATTTTTTTTTCTAAAAAAAACATTGACAACATGTTATTAACCAACTCCATCATATTCAAGCTTGATTGGATCAATTATGAAATTTATTAATGACATCATAAAATTTAGGAAAAAATAGAAAATCAGAATAAAATGAAAGAAAATTAACGAATAGTCTCGAAAGTCAGAATTATAAAATTATATGATTATATAACATAAAAAATGATATAGGTTAGGTTGGTTAATGTCAAATATGTTCTTCCACATACCTATATTTGATACTTGAGTTGATATTATCAGATATATAATATTAAAATCTGAACTAAATTGATGGTTAGAACCAACTCAATTTTTTTTTCCTTCAATTTAATTTAGACTTTGGGTTAATCAAACCATCGTTTTTGTACTGACTCTGATGGCTACATGATTTTATACCAATTCCCATGTAAGGTTATCGACTAATAAATAAATAATGGTTAGTGCTTTTCTTTTCTTTTTTGTAATTAATATCGATGCTTATTTGGATTAGACACTTAAACCCCGGGCTTTATCTCAGTTGTCGGATTACAACTATGGACACTTACCAACAAGTGACCGTTACTTGTTAGGTTAGATTTTTATTTTTTTTTGTTACAACTTGTTTAGGTTCGATCTATAGTCTGTTATTGCAAATTTGCAATGGTTTGCCAAAAAAATGTAGAAAAAGGCTGCTTGTGAAATTCAAATCAAAACAAAAGCTGTACGAATGAGAGATACAAATGCAGAGAATGAATTTCATGCATTCATAAATCCAAACTATTAGATAAAAAATGGAGCGATTTATATTTTAAATACATGAATCATCCAATCTTTATCCTATGATTCTTATTGACTCACTGCATAAACACGTGCATTCTCTAACTAAGGAATCCAAATCCCCAGGTAAATCTTGCTCAATGTACATAATCTCAAATATATAAAAATATTTTTAATGGTAGATTTCAAATTGAAATTTTAGATCACTTTTTGTGAATCCCATAATGACACATAGGATTGAAGATCTCTTAAGAACTGTAATATTTTTTCTTTATTGGTAGATCCCAAATTAAGATCTTAGATAATTTTAATGGATCCCGCATAGATATCACTTTTAAATATTTAAAATTTAATTAACTTAATTAAATAATTAATTTAAATTAATAAAGCGTAGCAAAATATATGAATATTAATAAAATATATAATTAATATTAAGTAATTAATTTTAACTTTTATTTTATTTTATTTTTTTTATTTTTTTTGTCCTATCACATAAAAAATCATTTTTTTTAACTCCGTACAAATCTTAAGGATTCTTGGGAAAAAACTAGATCTTCACGTGGAGATCTACATTCCCTATATAGTGATGGATCTGAAAAAAGAGAGATATTCAACTGAAGATCTCTCCCCAAGATCCCCCACTAAAGTTGCTCTAAGATCATTCCTTCTCTAAAAATTAAAATAACTTAAAAGTCTTTATATTTTAACTCCTAAGATTATAAAGCAAAAAATAAAAACCAATTTACCATTAATTGTATAAACACAACCCACTACAAATCAAATAATCAAGTCCACATTTTTTCACACTACATGTCTCTTCACTTTAAAGGAGAATTAAATTCAAAATATATATTCTACTGCAGTCTAAATGAGATTTTAAAACCATACAGGGCGTTTTATGTTCAGAATGCGAAATGTCAGGAACCATTCATTTGCTCGTACTTTTGAGAATTGCTAAACGTGTCATAAAACTGAATTTACTCTCTGAACTAAGTTTGAAACACCCAAACGAAAACCAAATAGTTGGCAAGAATGAAATCACTGTAGTTATATCACCGTCTCTTAGTGTTTATTCCAAAAAATAAAATAAAATAAAAAATAGAGCAGAAAAAGAGTGGAGACAAGCTAGAAAATGGGTCAATCACTCTCATCCATATACAACAAGTGGAAACTGTTTTATCCCAAAATTTTCTTTACACTAATTTAGTACAATGATGATACCACTCAAACTGCAATGGGGACACTAGATGTAAGTCCTAGAATTAAATAAGCTTATAAACAAAAACAAAAAAATAGGACATTTTTAGGGTCTGTACTATGCATATACAAAATTACAGATCCCTTCTGCATAATGGGCAAGAACCATGTCTGAAGAGCCACTTATCTATGCAAGGTAGGTGAAACATGTGATGGCAATGAGGCAAGCTTCTTACTGTCTCTCCAAGCATAAAGTCCTACATATTGCACAAATGCAGAAATGTTCATATATCAAAATACACAATCTTAGAAAACATTTAGTTCAAGGTATAGACATCTAGTGGTATTGACAAGGTAAAGTGTAAAAACTAACCTGCAGGCAAACTGAACAAGAAACTCTATCATCAGATGCATCAAAATTGTTATCAGTTGTAATTTTGATTTTGGGGATTTTATCAACCAAATCTCCAGACAAACCTTTGGAACCACCGGTGTCAAAGATGTTTTGAACCTCATCAAAGCTGGTTTCAACAGCACCCATCTGATAAGCAAGAGCAGAGTTGTCAGCAAGAATAGGAAGTTCATAAGCAAATCTCAAGTCACATCACTGCAAAAGTGCATGTTTGGATTAAAGTTTGCAAACTTGAGTTTGAATGAATTTCATTTTGCAAATTGAGTTTACAAAAGCAACCTTGATATTGCTTTCAATTGAAACTTGGTTTCACAAAGCCAAATGTAAGTATGATAATGTACTTTTAAGGGAAACTAAACATATCAACAAACTGAGTTTACTGGGCACACATAAGCTGGAAAAGACCAGACGGTAAACCAAACATAGCCTAACTTTGTGCAAAGCAAATTACCTGACTTTGAACAGCACTAAACATGGCCGGACCAATCCTCTCACGCACAAGTCTCCCACTCAGTAAGCTGGCAATAACATCAATCTGCATAACTCAAAAATATCAGGTTACACAACATGCAATTCTAAATGATAAAGAAAACTAAGGAGTCAGAAGGCTACAACACAATAAGTTTACAAACCAACAAAACATTCCATTGTAATCATGTAGCTACATCATGAGCATAATACCCAAAAAATGTTCCCAATTTGACAAGAATCAAAACTTACATGGCATTCTTTAAATGTTTTTTCTGTCTTGTTCTTCAATCAGAATTGGAATTCCATCTAGCTAACCCCAATAGTAAAGGTTTGCATCCAAGGATTACGCAAAATACTACGGTAAAACTCCAATTCTAATTGAACAACTGCATCAAAAGCACCTAGAGAACTGCATTCTGAAAGCTGAGTAACTCACCAAGTATAAGACACAGCCAATCCCAGAATCATCAGATTGCCAGAGAACAAGAGAGGATTCAAACACTTCAATGGAGAAAACGGCTCCTGATATGGCACCAACAGCAGCCCCTCGAATGAAGCCACTCTCAGTTTCTTGTCCTATCAAAGCTCCAGTCAGAGCCCCCAACAAAGTGCCAACTGCAGCAGACAAAAACAACCCATTAGAACTTATTGTCCTTAAACAAAGCACACACCACACTTTAATGATTAAAACACTAGGTAATAGAAGAAAAGCATTAACCAAACTTTGAACGTTTTTTAATATTATGAAAATAACCAAATAAGACAAGCTAAGCCAAACAATCCAACCAACAAATAGCAAATCCCCACCCCAAGTTTCAAGTTTCACTTTTTTTATTTATAAAAACACACATTTTCTGTCTTAATCGAAAGCACACAAATCGTACAACACCAGACAATGACAACAATCCACACACACACAAAAAGAACGATTAGAAAAAAGGCCAAACCCATGATACGAGGTAAACAGAAGCAGATCAAGCGTTAGAGCGAAAATGCAACGAATGAAAATGAAAAATTAATAAAAGGGAAAGATGAATTAAACCTAATGCGAAGCAGAAGGTCAAGATCGCGGAGAAGATGTTCCCAATGACTGCAGAAACGGCGAGGGTACCAAGCTGTTTAACCCTCTCGACAAGATTCACGAACGAAGAAGAACGCAAAGGACAAGGATTCGGCGCAAAATCCATCTGGGTGTCGCAGAAATTGCACGAATTGAGAACCCACAAAGAGAGGAAAGAAGCAAAAGGGTACGGTGTGTGATGTCACAAGATTTGGGTTTAAGAAAGTGTTATTAATATAATAATAAACAAGAGAAATATCTATATCTATATCAATAAGAATAAAAAACGCGCTCTTGGGCAATGCTTAGTCCATAAGCATTAGGAGGAGAAGATTGACAGGAAGCTACAATCAACCAACTCGCATTTAAAGTTTCTGTGCCTTAACGCGACACCTTCTCTCTCTCTCTCTCTCTCTCTGGCTAATTTTTTTTCTTCAAGAAAATAAATTGGGTTTAATTTTAATCTAAAATAATAATTTAAAATTTAAAAAAAAAAAAAAATCACTTTCAATTGACACGGGACAGTGGCAAAAGAAAATGGCCAAGAAGGGTTCTTTTGACGGATTTGCGTGACTCATCTCAGATTCTCAAAGCCAAACCAACCACGAAGGAAGGGTCACGAGAATTTAATTTGTTTTTTTTTTTCTCTCTAAAATTTTCATTTTTGCGTCACTCATTTTTATTTTTGGTCAGAGCGTGCTTTCAAGCTTGGGGTTGGAGGCTTTCATTGGCCACGGTTTTCTCTGCAACTGGTACGACCACATCACACCGTTATTTTTCACATTTTTTTTAAAGAATAATATACACAAACGCCTTATTATTATAGATATCTTTTTTAACAATTTTTATTTTCTTATATCTCTTTTTATACATCATGACTTTTTTTAGGTTTTTTTTTATGATTTTTAAGATAAATATTTTTTTAAAATTTCTTAACCAATAATATAAGACTACTTATTAGCAATACCTATATCATAACAACGTGTGTTCATGTAACCTTTTTCTTTTTTTAATACCCGTGCTTATATTTGTTTATTTATTTGGTCCCTCTTGATGAAAAAATATCTGCATTCGATGGGTCAAGTAGGTGGGTAGCATGAGACTTTGCTAGGAATGGGCCATGGGATACATTCCCAATCCACTCACTCGAAGTTATCGATAGCTAACAAGTGAGATCCATTGTCACCTTAACACGCCTTCATGGTTTCATGAACTTTGCCTCTATAATAACTGATTAATTAATTAATATATTCAAGATTATAAATTTAATTTCATTAATATTTTAATATTTTATTTATATTTTCAATTTTAAATACTTAGAATTAAGAATATTTTTAGTGATAGATTTTAAATTGGAATCTTAAATTACATTTTGATAAATCTCATAGTATCACATAAGATTAAAGATCTCTCAATATATCTTCCATTTTATCTTTAATAGTAGATCTTATTTTGAGATCTTAGGAAGGAAAAAAAAAAGAAAATTTTTCTTTTTTAAACAATATACATATCTTAAGGATCTTCTAGAAGAACTCATCCTCCATTGAATATCTCTTCAACTCCTTTATTAAAAGATCTAATAAAAATCATATCTTGAGCTTAAAATGTTTTAACATAATTAAGAATTTAAGATAATAATATGTTGTCTAAAATTATTAGAATACAATAGAGATATCTCATTTTGACACACTTTTTATTGGACATTTTTACCTTTGATTTTTATTAAGTAATTACCATATAATTAATTGCTCACTGTCACGTTTTATTTAACTTAATTTCTTTCTCTTTCTTCCTCTTTTGAAAAAAGCAACAGAAGATAGTTTTACGGTACGGAAAGATAATTAAGTATTATATAAAAATAGACTGCTACATCTTCAAACACATTGGAACATTTTATCATGCCTTTAGCTACTCATGGCATGCAGATATCGAACATTAATTCCAATTCTTATTCATGCACATCATGGCAAAAAGCCAACAATGTTTTACTTTTATCTACAAAGTGAAGCAGCCAATAGTTATAATTTATTACCTTCACAGACCAACCAATAAATTATATAAAATTTGTAAAATTTCTTTAAGGGTCATGACCCTCTCTCAGTGGCGGAGCCAACAATTAATATTAGTCTATGTAAATTAAATTTTAGCGGTATGCCAATTATCAATTTTTTAAGTGTATCAATAAAGACAAAAATATATATTTTTCTCTCTTTTTAATAATGACTAACGTAATACATGTGCAACATATTTTTAGATCATTGTTAATGATTGTTTAATTTGTTTAAGAAGTTCTGATGATGAATTGCCGTTGTTTCTATCCGAATATTACATAATACATACACATCGTGCATCACAAATAAAAATTCCACGGCTAATATATTACTAGGTAGAGCTATAGCAAATCTGACATGAGCTATGTCCCGCATGAGTACGTGTTACCAGATTGAAGATATATCTGTAGTAGTCTTTTCTTACGATATGTATGCTATAGTCTTAACAACCTAATAGACAGAATCTCTGAACCAAATTTCAAGTAACTATTGGATTCCTTGGAATAAAACTTAGCTTATATGATTTTTAATGAGTCAAACAACATTTGTAAACGTATAGTATATGCTAACAAATGCAGGGACACAATGTCCTGATCCTCTCTCTCTTGTTGTTAACATTGGATATGCAAACTCTAACTCTCTTTTTTTATATGAAAAATATACAATCTTAAAAATTATTAATATAAAATATATATGTTAAAATTTATTTATGTCTCTTTCTTACATATTGTCATCATGATAAATGATAAGATTTATTATTATTATTATTGTTATTGTTGTCTATTATCAAATTAGGACATGTTTCATTAATTGTTTAAAAAGTATTTTTTGAGTGTTAACTATATTTTTAGAAAGTTAATGTAATTTTATGACATGTTTAGTTATTTTAAAAGTATATTTATACATTAAAATTTTGCCTCAAAACACAATTTTACATAAATAATACTTGAGTTATTTTTAGTTTAACTAAACTTAAATGTACAAATTTTAATTCAAATTTACACTTATTCACCTTGATTTCACTGTTTCAGAAAAAAATATTGCTTGCCAATGGTAAAGTGGTAATCTACTGATCCTAGCGTGTATAAATTAGACTTGCATGTCTTAAAAATGATTTCTATTTTTAAATTTTCCTTTAACTTTAAAAATGATACATTATCTTTATTTTATTTATGATTTGTGTAAAAGAATAATAAAAATAGTTTTTTCTGATTTTTAATATTTTATATTCAAATTTTTGAAAATAAAAAAATAGTGTAACATCCCCATAATTAAACAAAAAAAAAGATTTTCTAAAAATAAATGAGTGCTTATCGTCCTTACCAGTTGTGATGTCAGATTGTCAGTACTGTGTTTGATTTATAAAAAAAAATATTTTAAATTGTTAAGTTTCAAATGTGAATGAAACTGGATGCAACCGCCACACATAAAAAACAAACAAATAAATAAAGTACAAATTATATAAGTAAAAAGGACATGTAAATCTAATGTTGAAATATTTTGATTTATAATATTATATTAGAACAATAAATTCATTGTACTTTTTCATTTATATATTACCCTGTACCTTCATATCATTTGCGTCACACCTGAGTAAAACATTACTTCTTGTCTTCAATTTAGAAGAGAGAGAGAGAGAGAGAGAGAGAGAGAGAGAGAGAGTGAGAGAGTGAGAGAGAGAGAGAGAAGATTTCAGCAACATTGATTTCACTGATTAAAACAATGGCAGTTTTTCTAACGCATGCACTTAATTCCTTGGGAGAATCTATCTCCAATTTGCCAAATATCTTGTCATTTATGCTTGTTGGTTAAGGCATTAAAGTCTAAAACAACTACACCTAATGTTGGATGCGAAGGTTTTCTATATGCTAATGCGTTATTTTGATAATTTCCTAAACGAACACGACTAGAATAATGGGAAGTTGCTACGTCGATTTCTACACATTGCCTATTCCCGTAAACTTAGGTTGTACTCTCTGGAGTGACCAATTTCTAAGTTTTGACAATAATGTATGGATGAGATTGAATGCACAAATTAAAGCAACAAATACGTTGATTAAGTTCGGGAGGCTCCCAGAAGAACATCAATTAGAAGTAAAATATACTATAAAATTTATTTTCTCATGCTAATTGACCAAGCATGCATGCGTGTGTATATGTATATATATATATATATATATATATATATATATATAAAGGAGTGATCAAGTTTTTTCATCTTCCAAAAAAATAAATGATAAGTATCAGAAATAATTCTACAAAAAGTTATATATTTTTAGACCGCTAGTGTCATCAAATCTAATGTTTGTCTGTGGTGCAATCCTTTTCTTTCCACTGCACACTGACCTTCAAACTCAGATATTAGATTCTATAGCGCATTAGGTCAACTAAGAGAGCTTCAAGAACAATATCCAAGCTGCAAATTAAAGAGTATATTTTTTTTACCATTTCAACTTTCTCAAGTGTTCTTATAAAGTATCTCAAATATACAGGGGCGCATGATGTTATCAACTTTCTATTGGAGCAAGTAGTGTAAGACATGTCAAAAATATGAAACTAATCAAAGGCAATGCCAGCTTAACTTAAAGTCATCGCTTTAATTAGGTCTTAAAATATACTTGTATTTGCTACTATAATTATAATTATAATTTTTTTCAAAACAATTTAAAAAAATAATTTTTATTAGGTAAATAATATCTAAATATTTTTCTTAAGAAAATATCTCTCGTGGTAGTATTTAATCCATTTTACTTGAAGCTTCTCTGTTAATTTCTTTGTTTGAAATAATTTCACGTCACGAGGACGTTAAATATATGCAGCAGAAGCAATTATATATAAGCAGACTCTTATAAATTTTCTCTAAGCCTGGGTTGGAACGGGTTTAACACTCATCATCTCTAATCGTAATAAGGGCAGGTGGGTTTAGGGTAGAAGAAATATTGATGACAAATTTAATTTCAACCTCATTTTCGTACCATCACATTTTTTCCAACTTCGATAGAACCGTCGTTGAACCAATGTTGTTGAAGCACATTTACATTTTTATAGTAGTGCATTAAAGAGAAAATAAATGTTGTTATATTGGTTTCATGAGGAGATATATGGTTGCAAATTAATGAAGAATGTGAAAATATGGTGCATATATCATGGCGTCAGGGAGCTAGATAGGGTGGAGTCAAATTTTGCAAGAGTTGAGTTGGTAAGAGCATGCCAAAACGAATTAAAGAAGCAAAACTAAAAATTGACCATCTTCAGAAACACCAAATTAAATTCTAAAAATGATGTCAAACAATCTTATTGAAGCGGAAATGTTGTTACAGGAGGAAATGATGATGTGGTCACAAATGTCACGGGCAAAGCCTCTCAATGAAATTAAGCAAAATACCATTGATCGTATATGTGAATGATGTTTGATGAGGAAGAGGATACCAGGTATATATGTTGTTTCTAATTATTTTTCTAAATTGGTTTTGTTTACTTCATCCAATCCTCAAATATTGCTCATGTATGTAGCCTGGTTCAATCAAGGTCGGGTGGCTCGTGATTTAAAAGAGATTATTCTCAAATGGAATTTTACAAGAGAAGAGGTTTTCCAATCTCCTAAGCAAATGCATCCTACCAAAACAGGTATTGACGGAACCCCTACTTTATTTTACTCACATTTTTGGAATGATATAGCAAAGAAGCTGCTCGAAATCCCAAATGAGGATGTTTATATTGAGACTTCGATTGCTTTGATACCCGAAATGAAGAAGCCAACGCATCTAGTGAATTCCGGCTCATTGATTAGTTTATGAAAATGAAATGTGCTCTTCAAATTGGTGACAAAGATGATAGCAAATAAATTGAAGAAATTTCTTCCATATATTTGTTGGGTCGGTAACCCTATTTATTTGCGGAAGCGAAGTAAATCTGTGAGGAGATGGGAAAATATAGAAGCAGAAAAATATCACCCAGAGAACACAAAACAATTTTAACGTGGAAAACCTCCTCAATGTGAAGAGTAAAACCACGAGACACTTGTCCAGAAAAACGTCTACTATGAAAGTAGGATTACAAAGATGATCTCTCTAGTAAGACTAGAGGTATACACTCAAAATATATATCTCACCCACTAAGGATGACTTACAAACTTTATCTCTCACTAGGAGGATTTATCTCTCACCTATATGGTGAAACTCTCTCTCTCTCTTCAAAGAGGAACTCTCTATATTTTTCTCCGAGGTACTCCTACTCCCGGGCTTCAATTGCTTGTTGCAATTGGTTGTGTTTTACAAACGAATGCAAGCTTCCTTTTATACTTGCTGAAGGTGGTTGGATTACATTAAAAAATGCTTTACTTTTACGTTGGCCATGTGCTGGAGGAATGAATCCATCCACCTACTGCTCCCACTACCACACATAATTCATCCACCTACTCCTCCACTACTACACATAATAATTAAAGAGGAAAATAATTCTGCCAACAATTCTCCCCCTTTCCGATTTAATTAGATGGGGTTATCAAACCAGCACCTTTGCAGC
>PYAF01005264.1:177748-193977 GCA_007407185.1 Glycine tomentella | reverse complement strand
GCTCAAGTGCTCGATCATGCTTTGTCCGTCCCTGTAATTCAACTTCACAAGTCTACGCACCAAAGCTGCTTTGTTGCGCGGTGTCTTTTTCTGAATCAAAGATTCCAGCTTCGTCCAGAGCTCGTGGGCTTTTGTGTAAGTCGACACGTGCTCGAATAAGCTCTTGTCAATGTACTTGCGGATCGTACCGACCGCCTTCTGGTTGAGGACTTCCCACTCTTTATCACTCTTCCCTTCTGGCTTGTTTGCAAACAGAATGGGTTCATATAGATCTTTGCAATAAAGATGATCCTCCATCATGGGTTTCCAGTATGAGTAGTTCTCTGCGGTGAGTTTGAACATATCTCCGTCGTGAGTTATGCCCGTGGTCTCCATCTCGTCTCCTTCAGAACCCGTCGAACCTGGCTCTGATACCACTGTTGGGTCGGTAACCCTATCTATTTGCGGAAGCGAAGTAAATCTGTGAGGAGATGGGAAAATATAGAAGCAGAAAAATATCACCCAGAGAACACAAAACAATTTTAACGTGGAAAACCTCCTCAATGTGAAGAGTAAAACCACGAGACACTTGTCCAGAAAAACGTCTACTATGAAAGTAGGATTACAAAGATGATCTCTCTAGTAAGACTAGAGGTATACACTCAAAATATATATCTCACCCACTAAGGATGGCTTACAAACTTTATCTCTCACTAGGAGGATTTATCTCTCACCTATATGGTGAAACTCTCTCTCTCTCTTTAAAGAGGAACTCTCTATATTTTTCTCCGAGGTACTCCTACTCCCGGGCTTCAATTGCTTGTTGCAATTGGTTGTGTTTTACAAACGAATGCAAGCTTCCTTTTATACTTGCTGAAGGTGGTTGGATTACATTAAAAAATGCTTTACTTTTACGTTGGCCATGTGCTGGAGGAATGAATCCATCCACCTACTGCTCCCACTACCACACATAATTCATCCACCTACTCCTCCACTACTACACATAATAATTAAAGAGGAAAATAATTCTGCCAACAATATTGTCAGTGAACAATAGGGTGCTTTTGTTTGATTTTGAGATGAAAAAAAAAATACTTTTAAGGTAAAAATAATTTTGTTAAAGGATCAAAATCATTATTTTTGTTTTTTTTTAGATTCATATTGAAATACGTGTACAACCATTTTAACTTCAATCCAAACATTAACAGAGGCGTTGGAATTAATTCGAAGTTGAATTCTTGTTACTGGCTCAAGAGCAGTGGTTCTTTAAAAATAAGTAGAGAAATCGGTAGTGGGATTTTAAAATTTAAAGAGAAGAGCAACTATATTGGTTGGCACGAGTGACTTACAGACAATGAGTAGGTCAATCAATGTGTTTAAGGATGAAGTCACCGAACATAACAAGTGTGTTTTTATTTCTCACATTTCTTTACAACTTTTGTTTATAGTTTTATTTGGCTGATTTTTAAAAAAAATACAAATTAAATAAATATTTAGCAAAAAGGTGCAAAACGGAAAATATTTAGCAAACTGGGGCAATGGAACACGCCCAGCTGGGGCGTGTTTAAGCCCATGGTGACACGTGGCAGGGAAAAAATGGGGAATTAGGATTTTCGCGATTTTTCGTAAATTACGGAAGGTCATAACTTTTGACCGGGACGTCCGATTGAGACGAAATCGGTGACCACGCGCTCGAAATTGAGAGGAGAAGCCGCTGGCAAGTCCCAAAGGAGACTTGCCCAAAATTTTTTCCCAAACGAGGCCTCTAAGTGCCTCAAATTTACGATTTAGTCTTCGGAGCCCTAAAAAAATTTCTGTTATCTGGTATTTTGTCTATCCAATCAGTGAATTGCAATCCATTCTTTGTTTATCTAATTGCTTCTCTTAATTTCGAGCGTTTTGACATAAAATACGTCTTCATCGGATATTGCTATGAGAAATTACGTCTGTTCAAAAGTGTCGTTCAGACGGCTCAAATTTTAAATTTGATTTACAAGATGCAACATCAGCCCTCTGATATTCATAGTACACTTCTATTAATACTAAAACATTCCAAAAGCAAGAACCTTGACGTACATTGTTTCCACTTGTGCCAAGTCCATCATCATATACACAGAGAAGATGCAAAACAGAACCAGAAAGAAGATGTGTGATCATGTCTTTCTCTCATTCACCTTCTTCATCAGATCCACACCACAAAAGACCAATACTAAAAAAATACTCAGCAGAAAGTGAAAAATATAAATAAAACTCAGATCCATAACCTCAACGGTCTAGATAGGACAAAACAACAAGCAGTTTAACTAAATGCTACTTACAGATATAAATGATGCAAACCAAAGCAAAAGAAGGTTTAGGTTTAAGAAAGAAAACAAAGAAGGGAAGGGTGATGAACCTGAAGAAAGAAAGAACACTCACTGGAAAGAACACTCACTGGAAGGGTAATGAGTTGTTCAGAAGAAATAACACTCGCTGGAAGCAGAGAAGAGCAGAGCGTGCAGAGCGTGCAGAACCAAACTCAACAAATGACGTTGTAAAGTGATATAATTATTAGTGTTTCTTATAGAAAATGCTTTGAAAGAGAAAACACTAGTGTAGATTCGACGGTGCACGACACTTTTGAACAGACGTAATTTCTCGTAGCAATATCCGATGAAGACGTATTTTATGTCAAAACGCTCGAAATTAAGAGAAGTAATTAGATAAACAAAGAATGGATTGCAATTCACTGATTGGATAGACAAAATACCAGATAACAGAAATTTTTTTAGGGCTCCGAAGACTAAATCGTAAATTTGAGGCACTTAGAGGCCTCGTTTGGGAAAAATTTTTGGGCAAGTCCCTTTTAGGACTTGCCAGCGGCTTCTCCTCTCAATTTCGAGCGCGTGGTCACCGATTTCGTCTCAATCGGACGTCCCGGTCAAAAGTTATGACCTTCCGTAATTTACGAAAAATCGCGAAAACCCTAATTCCCCATTTTTTTCCCTGCCACGTGTCACCATGGGCTTAAACACGCCCCAGCTGGGCGTGTTCCATTGCCCCAGTTTGCTAAATATTTTCCGTTTTGCACCTTTTTGCTAAATATTTTATTTAATTTGTATTTTTTTAAAAAATCAGCCAGTTTTATTTACTTTCTAGCATATTTGATTGTTAAAATTATGAGTGTTTATGCATTAGTTTGATTCAGACTTAAAGAAAATGATATTTAAATCAATTAAATTTAATTGATTTAGTTTATTTTGAAATTTATTTTTTTTCCTAACCTGAACCAAACTAACATGATATTAAACATGTTGATTCAGTTTTGATTACCGTATATCCAATCTAATATATATATATATATATATAAATTAATTTTATCACAAAATTAACCAATAACAATAATATTGTCATAAAAAATATATTTTTTATTAGTAACATATTTAAGTATAATTGACTTACACCAACTAAATAATAAAATAAATTATAAAAAAATATAATTAACTGATTAAATTATAAAACTCTATCTATAATAATAATAGACATGAAATAAAACAAAATATACAACATAAATCAAAGTGTTTAACAGACATTAAATTAACCAAATCTGCCAACACACACCTAACTTTGTCCAACTAAATAAAGTCACAAACCAAATAGTCCAACATACATCAAATTATCTGGGATAACTAAATTGTCCAAAATGAAAGAAATGTCCTAACATAAAGTCATAAACCAAGTAGTCAATACTATAGTTTTTGCTCTTCGTGTATTCTTATCGACCATTGAGGAATTAATTATTGAATGTCAACCTATAATAAAATATTAAATGAAAGTAAATGTTAGAAGTTGTTTATTGTTTAGTTCAAAACATAAACGCATAGCCATAAGATGAACTGGTTTCAGTTTTAGCATGAGTAGCTCTACCATCTCTTACATCTAGTCGATACAACTCTACAAAATACAAATACAAATCCAATCATAAATCTATAAGTAGAAATTAACAAATCAAACTTGAGAATAAAAGAACAATATATTATTTATGCCTGAATCAACTTTTTGTGATTGATCCTTCTCGTATCATAGCTCAATATGATTAGGACAAGGAGAGGTCCTTAGCCAATTTTGGCAACAAATCAAAGCTTCAACTAACATAAAATATTCACTTCATCATACAAAACAATATATTAGGATTGTTCATAGTTCAGTTTGGGATAGAAAGTTGAACCAAATTGAACTAAATTAAAAAGCAGTTCTAGAAAACTGAACTAAATTATTTAATTTTAAAGTGAAACTAAACTTAACTGTTTATAAATTTAGTCAACTGTTTCTATATTTAAAAACTGAACTAAACTAATAATAGTAGTAAAAATTTAATAAATACATTCTTTCATGACCCAGCTAATTAAGTTTCATAGTGAAAAGTTAAAAACAGAACTTCACGGACAAAAATGCACCAGAGATACAAGTAAACCGGCCCATAGAAGCTCATGCCCTTCAGAAAGGACATTCTAATGCAGAGCTATAATTTAATTTCATTGCTACACTCAATTGCTTAAGCTACTATACGGCTTTGTTCAGTTTGGAGGGAAGAAATAGGATAAATGAAAATAAAAGAGAAATAAATTGAAAAAGAAAAATTAAAATAGAAATAAAATTATATATTGTGTTGTTTGTTTTAAGTGAAATAGATAAAAAGTAGAATAGAAATAATATTATAAAGTTTTTTGGTATGGATAAAATAAGAGAAAATTAAATTCAGGCAAAAAATAGCATTATGTCCTGGAAAAACGCATAACACATCACAGACTCACGAATGAAAAAAAGAGAATATAAGGGTATAGATATCATTTTCGTGAAAGGACAAACTTGATCCTCTTTTCTCGTCTAATGTGCAGAGAGAAATACAGCGTGTGCAACCCAATCTTTTCAAAATTGTTTATGCTTTCTTTCTTTGACACCAAATGCGCATAGTTCCTTTCTGTCTTCAATCAATTGTTTCCATCGCGGATAACAAACACAACCTAAGTCTTGTCTGTAAATATGAACTCAAGAAACAGTTCTCTCATTGCCTTGCTTGTTTATTTCTTTTTAACTCTTAACAGTTCAGTTTTCTAACATGTGCATTGCACCAGTATCTAACAAAGTAACAGTTTAGTTTTTTAAAACTAAAGCTACAAAATAGTTTAGTTCAATTTATTTTACAAAAAAAGTTTAATTTTTTGGTTCAATTAAATGCAATTCTAAATTATAACTGTTCATTTGGGCACCCCTACAATATATCATTAAATGATAGTAATATAAAACACCTTTGATCACTCAGTCCTCACATCAATATCATTATTTTTCTTATCCTTCTTTAAAATATCAAAGAAAGTTTGGAAGACTCTAGTGAGCATTCACCATAATTCCCGTGGGGTGGATATGAAGAAAATAACAAAGTTGTATGGGTAAGTTGGAAAGACATGTGCCAAAAAAAGAAGGATGGTGGCTTGGGTGTGAAGGATCGACAAGTTTTTAATAAATCATTACTTGGTAAGTGACAATAGAATATTTTCATCATGAGCATGATTTATGGAGTGAAGTGTCACTACTACAAATAAGTCATTTTACGTTGGTTATTTAAGGCATACAAATACAATTTTCAACTGTCTTTGAAGTGAATGTCGTCGAAAGTCCTGACTTTCGACGACAGTTATTAAACTGTCTTCATAATAAACGATTCTAAGACAATTCTTAAACGGAATTGTCTTAAAAGATATTTTTTATTTAAAAAAAAAAAAGAAAACGGTTTCTAAGATGGTTCTAAGATAAAATCGTCTTAGAATATGACAATTCTAAGACGGTTATACCATAAAATCGTCTTAGAATCATTGTTTTAATTTTTTATTTTATTTTAACACATGTCTAAGACGGTTAGAATCACTGTGTTAAATTAAAAAAATGATTTTTAAGACGATTTTCTGTTAAAACCGTATTCGAAACACCTTTTTTAAATTTTTTTTAAAAAATGATAAAATTACCAGAAAGCCAAGGACACAAACACTATATAAGAAAGCATAAACACAATATTACCAGCCCAATAAACTTAATTATAAGAGGAATTGTACGACAATTTAATAATCAAGTTAAATTGACAAATTACATTATCAATGTACATGACAAATGAAATGTAATGAAAATGAACCCAAGGACATATGTGCAAATGAAGCATAATGACACACAATTCTAATAAACACCAAATAGTTAAGTTAATGCTAATTGGAATGTTTATTCATGGAATGAAGTATAAAATTGAATCACCATTGAAAGTACATGACACAAGAATAGTCCAACGACAAACAATGCACAAATACTGATCAAACTATAAAAACAAACATGACAAATAAACATAACTACCATTTTACAATCACATAGACACGAATTGAACCTAATAAGCTTCATGCCTAGAGGTTAATGTACAAATTTATTTACACAAAAACAATAAACTGCTAAATGGAAGTAGATGTGTACCACACTAAGTACCTCTTTTGTACAGGCTCTATGACATATTGGGTTAGTTAAATCCTGCATATATAGAACAAAATATTTCGTTATTTCTCACAAAAATGCCTGAGCTATTTTTCAGTTTCAGAACAAAGGGAAAGTCTTATTAGTGAGGTGGGCTCATTGAGGGAAAATACTTGGAGTTGGGACCTCACATGGAGGCGATAACTCTTTGAGTGGGAGAGGGAAAATCAAGCTAACCTTTTTTAAGTATTTCTTCTTTGCAGGGGTCTCAAATCTTGGAGGATTCATGGTGGTGGCAATTGGAAAATTTAGGAATATACACAACCAGAGGCAGAACTAGGGGGGGGTTAGGGTGGGCCACCGCCCCCCCTAAAAAATTAATAAAAAAATAAAAATGAAAGAAAAAAAATATTAAAAAAAGGTATAAGGGAAAAGAAAAAATATAAAGAAAACGTAGTAAAAAAAAGAAAAGAAAAAGAAAAAATATAAAAAAAAGGAAAGAAAACATAAAAGAGGAAAAAATATATATAAGAAAGGAAAGAAAATGTAATAAAATAAAATGGGAAAGAAAGATAACAGAAAAATAAAAAAAGGAAAGAAAGATGATAAAATGAAAAAAATAATAATAAAAAGGAAAAGAATAAAGAGGAAGAAGGAGAAAGAACATTATAAAAGGGAGAGGTCTGAACACAAAAGAGAAAAAAGAAACACAAATTCCAAGAGAACAGAAGGAGTCAAAAAAATTATTTCATTTGGTAAACCATTGAAAGAGAAGAGTTTCATGTATCTCCTTATTCCTTTCTTTTTGCCTCTTTTTTTTCTTTATTCTTCATGTTGTTATTCTTCTAAAATAAAATAAACTACTATTTGTACCTCTTGTTTTTACACATGCACCCCTTACCATGTTGGGCTAAACCCGTTTTTGTTAAATTTGAAATAAAAAAACCATAAACTATTGTTTCGGTTGTTAATGTTATGCAAGAACTGTAATGATATTTGCAAACTTGTTGATAAATTTTATTTTAGAGATTTCACAGAACAGGAAAAATTGCATTTGAAGATGGAGTTACAACATTTTGAGCTTGACATTCCTAAACATCCAAATTTGATTAATTTATCAACTACATCTGAATTATGTCAAGGGCTAGCAAGAACTGGAAAGTCCATCATTTACCCTCTTATTAATAAAGTGATTAGACTTGTACTCACTCTTACAGTTTCTACAGCAACTACTGAAAGATCTTTCTCAGCTATGAAGATAATCAAGATCAGACTTTGAAATAGAATGGAAGACCAATTTCTTAATGATTCTTCGATTACATACATTGAAAAAAAAATTATTTTGAGTTTTAGCACAGATTCAATTATAGATGATTTTAACAATATGAAAACATGTAGAGTAAGAATCAAGTAAAGTGATTTTAATTTCTGTAATAGTTTTTTTTAATATTAGGTTTGTATTGTCTTTGGAGTATTTTTATTTATGATATAATTTTTTTTTATGTTTGTCCCTTCTCAATAAAATTCTTTGTTCCGTCATTGTACACAACAAAATCCACTTTTGCGTACCTGGTGGAAGGTGAAGGAATAACAAGTTTCACCTTTGTTTAAGGTCCTGTAGAAGATCAAAGTACCCAACAAGGTGAATTTCTTGGTTTGGTGTGCTTTTAGGAATCGTCTACCAACTTTGGACAATATTTGCTCAAGGAATATCATAGAGAACACAAATACTCTTTGTTATTTCTGTCAGTCATCTATTGAAGGGGTAATACATTTATTCTTTAATTGTCATTTTGCATAAAAAATATGGTCTCATTGTCATGAATTGATTGGTGGAATAATACATATTGCCTCACATGGTATTATCAATGGTCACTTTTGGCAATTCCATGCGGTTTGGCTATATCTCTGGTTGATGATGATGTTTTGAGGATCATTTGGTGTTTAGTACTTTTTTGTATTTGGAAAGCGAGAAACAAAGTCGTGTTTTAGATGATATTAAGTTCACTTCATGGACTTGGTTGAAGTCTAAAGTTCCAGGTTTTTCGGCAAGTTTCATTTTGTGGCAATAAAACACGAATGCATGCCTTGGTCTGTCTCATAATTAATCTGGCGCACTTGTTATGGCTTGGAAGCATTTAATATTGATAGTCTTTTGCTGGTCAAGGGAGGTTTTTCGTTGGTCAAGACGTATTGTGTTTTTATGAGATTTAGTGGAAAAAAACACATTTTGCTTTGCATACATATAAGTGTAAAATATGCTCTTATTGTGTGCTAGAAGTGTAGTTATTGCTAGCTTTAGTTTATAGATTTAATGGCTAATGCTATGATGTAATGGATAGAAATAGATCACTTGTTTTGTTGGTAGCCTTGTATTGATTATGAGATATTTTTGGACATTTTATTAAATATTGAATAACAACTGATTTTGGTGTAGCAGATTTCCAATCGATTTGAACTTTATTCCATCGATTCCTTGTAACCAGGTAATTAAGGTATCTTTTATCTTTTAATATATGATCTGATTAAAAAAAACTGTCATAGAATTGTAATTAAATTATTTTCTGAAAATTTTGCACAAAATTATATGTTGATAATTTTACACATAATCAATAATTTTATTATACATGATAAAATATAATTTGATGCGAATGTAATTAACTTTTATATTATCAGAATAGTATATAAATTTTTTCTAAGCAATTTGCACAAAAATATTGGTACTTTTTGTATTGAATAACATATGCATTTCTTTTATAAGGATAACGTATTCAAATGCATAGGGGTAAAACTTACTGCACTCCCATATTATTTCCTGCATTTTCCATTGTAATCTCAAAATCTTATTCCTGAATATAATTTGCATTTTAGAATGAATTTTTTGAAATATAATATAGGAAGTACAGGAAGCATCAGTGGAGGTGCAAGAAGCAACAGCAGAATGCATATCGGTTAACAATCCAGTTCAGGCCCAATAATATGGCAAAAAGAAAAAAAAAACAATCATGTTTCTTAAGAAAGAAAAGATGAAATTCACAACAACGTGCCTATTTCAAGAACTAGTGGGTTTGATGGAACACGTTACTACCGTCTACCGAGTGGCACCACAGACCAATTAAATATCTGTTTTTATGAGTTGGTTTAATTTAAGTTTGAGATAAAGTGAAATTTAATCTTATTATATTTAATTAATTTGGTTTTAATTTTTCAGATAATTTATTTAAATCAATTCGATTAAATTAAGTAATTAGTTTGGTTTATATCTTTAGATTAAATTAAAAATAAATTATTATATATTTTTACCCTTTTATCAACACGAATTGTCTACTTTTTATGTAAAAATGTATTTTAAATTTTAATATTACAAAATAATTTTTTTTTTAATATTCAATCATTTCAAACAATAGTTAAAGATTTTAATTTATATACACCATAAATGTAAAACATTTTTACAAGATATCTAGATGATATGGTAAAATAAGCAACTCCTATGAAATGTATATGTAAGAAAATTTACAGTAATAATTCATATAAAATTAAATTCATATTTAAATAAATTATAATGATTGATATTGATTTTATTCATATAAAACTTTTATTTTAATTATAATTTTTTTATAGTCAATTTTAATTATAACTTTACATGTCTCATTCGTCTCTTTGCCCAAAATATGATAAAATACTGAACAATATAAGAGAAATGATGAAAGTATGTCTCATTCGTCTTTGTCTAAAATATGAAAAATACTGAACTTTATAGTGGAAATGACGAAAAAGTATAAGACTGAAATACTAAAATCTTTTGTAAAAAAAAAAAGAAGAAGAAATACTAAAATCTAAAACTAAAAAATTGATTGGGTGATTAGGTTAAATCTATAAATTTGAGAACTAATTAATTATAAATAATTTGATTTTATTTATTTTTTAAATATAATTTCTGAAACAAAATAAGTTTTTTTGATAAAAAATAGAGTTGAAGTAATTTTTAACTTAATTTTAAAATATTTTTACATTTATTTTTAAAATTAAGAAGAAATGATTTATGAATTTAGTTTTAAATTTAAAAATAAGTATTTGCCAATAACCATTTTTAAAGTTCTCATTATCACTGTCACTATTATCATTGTTAATGAAATCATCATTATCCTCATCGTTATTATCATCACTATAATTATCACTATTATCAACACATTAACATGATCAACCATTGTCGTTGTTATCATTCTTAAATTAATTTTAGTATTATAGAATTTATTTTGAAACTATAAGTTATAGAAAGAAAAATACCACTAAATTTTAGAACTAATACTATTTATTTTAAAAGATAAATCATCAAAAGTCAAATTAAAACTAAATTTCAATACGATAATTAATATACATAATAAATTCTAAATGATTAATATTACAAAAAAAATCTTAGATTACGCAAATACAAAGTTTAGTGCTAAATTGCTAATAAAAAGTGAAAAATATTAGTAATATGCAAACTCCAACTCTCCAAGGATGGCGTGCGAGATTTTTCCTTCTCTTCATCTTGTAGGGTAATAGCTAATTAGCTACAACAAAGAATAAGGCAAAGATATTCGCCAAAAAGAAAAAAGAAAACAAAAAGGAATAAGGTAAATATGCCTTCTACAAAGGTTGTTTGAGGATATACACTGAATCATGTTCAGACTGTTAACAAAAAAAGAAAAAGAAAAAAGAAAAAAAAGGATATTTGAGACGACCACACCAAAATGGAGACAATTAAATAATACGACACAACTCGCAGCAACATTTCCACTTCCTCAGCCACCTACTCTTCTCCTCTCTCTCTCTCTCTCTCTCTCTCTCTCTCTCTCTCTCTTCTTCTGCTCCATCGATCGATCTCTTCATTCTCTTAGCTACCATGGGTAACACAATTCTCACTTCTTTTTGTGAATCAAAACGATTCGGTTTTCTGTTTTTTTATTTTTTATTTTTGGATTTGGTTTTTGAAATGTTTGCTTTGTTGCTGCAGCGACTCAGAATCCTTTCAATAGCATTTTGAGGACGCTCGACAAGCCCGGCGGCGCTGGCGAGTTTGGAAAGTATTTTAGCTTGCCCGCTCTCAACGATCCTAGAATCGGTGAGTCACTGATTTTTCATTTTCTGACGAGAGAAAATGTTGAAGGAAGCACTGTTCAATATTGTCTTATTTGTGTGTGTGTTATTAGTTGGTGTTAATTGAATGGTTCTATTTTTCAATTGCATTTTTCTATGATTCTACTGCTTGTGTCTGGTGAGATCTGTTGCTGTTTTTGGGGGAATGTAATGTTGCAATTTCAGTGATGATTCGATGAGTTAAATTTGAATCTGGAGAGATTGAGAATTGATGGTGACATTCGTGTGTTTGTCACGACAGATAAACTTCCTTACTCTGTGAGGATACTTTTGGAATCTGCAATCCGTAACTGTGATGAGTTTCAAGTTAAGAGTAACGACGTTGAAAAAATTATTGATTGGGAGAATACCTCTCCCAAGCTGGTGGAGATTCCATTCAAGCCAGCTAGAGTGCTTCTGCAGGTGAGTAACATGAAGATGTTGATGCTGAGTGGTATTGCTTTTGTGAAATTCTTCGAGTGGTAGCTGTATTTGTGGCGTTAACTGAGGTTTTTTTAATGTTAATATCAGGACTTTACTGGGGTGCCTGCTGTGGTTGATCTTGCTTGCATGCGAGATGCAATGAACAAACTTGGTGGTGATTCTAATAAAATTAACCCCTTGGTAAGCCCCATTCTTGTGAACATTAATGAATTTGGATTAACATTGAGTTTTTTATTTTTTTATTTTTTGTATATTGGGTATGTGTGATGATTTTAAAATTGGTTTCCTTCAGGTACCAGTTGATCTTGTTATTGATCACTCTGTTCAAGTTGATGTGGCAAGATCAGAAAATGCTGTCCAGGCAAATATGGAACTTGAATTCCAAAGAAACATGGAAAGATTTGGTTTCCTCAAATGGGGTTCTAATGCATTCAATAATATGCTTGTCGTTCCTCCTGGATCCGGGATAGTTCATCAGGTAATTGCATCATTCCATGACTAGTGATACTGAAATGTGTATGCATGGATACAAAATATTTTATCTGATTCTGTAATATTTAATTTCTGAATATTTTTTTTATTTTAATTTTGCAGGTTAATTTAGAATACCTTGGTAGAGTTGTGTTCAACACAAATGGTGTGCTTTATCCTGACAGCGTTGTCGGAACTGATTCACACACTACTATGATAGATGGCCTGGGTGTTGCTGGATGGGGAGTTGGTGGAATAGAAGCAGAAGCTGCCATGCTTGGCCAGGTAAAACTAACATGCTAATTTGTTAGAGTCCTCTTGAGTTACTTTTAAAATTAGAGATTGAAATTGATTTATTCGCTGACTATCTCTGAAAAATTCTAATTCTCTCCTTTGTTTAAACAGTATGCATGTTGTTCGTAATAATGTATAGACCTGTGTGGTTTTGGCCAATGGAGAAGTTATTGTGAGAAATATTTATTTATCTCATATTTTTGCAGCCCATGAGCATGGTCCTACCGGGTGTCGTTGGGTTCAAATTATTAGGCAAACTACGAGATGGTGTCACAGCTACTGACCTGGTGTTGACTGTTACTCAAATGCTAAGAAAGCATGGGGTTGTTGGCAAGTTTGTAGAGTTTTATGGTAAATACTTATTTATGCAAACGATGCAATGTTACTTCTTCTTGTAGCTTCATCTGTCTAGCTGATTAATCTTTCCCTGGATAACTGCTTTTTACCAATGCAGGGGAAGGCATGAGTGAACTGTCTTTGGCTGATCGTGCCACTATAGCAAACATGTCTCCTGAGTATGGTGCAACCATGGGCTTCTTTCCTGTGGATCATGTCACTCTGCAATATTTGAGACTGACTGGCAGAAGTGATGAGACTGTAAGCAAACATCTGTGTCATGGTATTCTAGGGTGTCTACATGTGCTTACATGTGTCTTTTTCTTACAGGTTTCTATGATAGAATCCTATTTACGTGCAAATAGGATGTTTGTGGATTACAGTGAGGTATGCTATGCTTGTATTGTTTTTGGATAGTTATGGAAGGATCTGGTCTGACTGGGATTTTGCTTTTGTACAGCCCCAAGTGGAGAGAGTGTACTCATCGTATTTGGAGCTCAATCTTGAGGATGTAGAGCCCTGTGTCTCAGGTCCAAAAAGGTAATGAGTTCTTATGCTTTCCACTTAAAAATAAGGGTAAACTTTTCCACCATTCCTTATATTTGGCATTTACTACACATACCCTCCCTCTATTAAAAAATTTGTACATAGAACTTGCTTTAGAAAAATAAAAATATTAGCATTAACTCCTAAATGCTATAAGATCTTACAAGACAAAAGGAGGGGGGGGGGGGGGGACACATTCATTTGGCTTGGCAGAATTGATACTTAAATTTGACTACAAAACATATGTAACCTACTCAGTTAACAAATATGAGATGTCTAACAACATTGTGGAGTGTTGTGTTTTTTTTTATTTTAATGAGTTATTTTATTTTATTTTTTAAATGAATACAGTGGAGTTTTGTGTAGGGTTTCAAAATGGAGGGTCTATGTAGTAAGCACAAATTAGAATGGTGGAGGACATATTTTATTACATTTTCAGTTTTTTAATGGTGTACCCTTAAATCTTTTCAGGCCTCATGACCGTGTCCCTTTGAGAGAAATGAAGGTAGACTGGCATGCCTGCCTCAACAATAAAGTTGGATTTAAGGTATGCATATTATTTTTAATGGCCAAATATATAGTAGCATAGCTTATCTGTTCCATCTAGTGTTAAGTTTTCACATCTTCACTTTTCAAATATGATTTTTCAAAAGATATTGCACTCTTAGTAGCAGCATCTCTCTTTCTCTGTGTGTACATGCATGTGGTTGGGGGGAGGGGTCCGCCATGAAATCACCCTTCAGATGTGCTAATCCAAGGCCAGAAGGGTACAGTAGTGACTAGTTTTAGCATCTTAATGGTTCAGAAGAGGAACACCTCTAGCACCTTACTGATTTATTTATATAAAAGAAGAAACTAAAAAAGCCCAGCAATTTAACTTTTGTGATTCTAAAGGTCGTAAAATGAGGGCGAGCCTTGGCCCAACGGTAAAGTTGTGTCTTGGTGACTTATTGGTCATGGGTTCGAATCCGGAAACAGCCTCTTTGCATATGCAAGGGTAAGGCTGCGTACAATATCTCTCCCCCTTACCTGCGCATAGCGTGGAGCCTCTGGACAATGGGGTACGTAGTTTTTTTTTAGATTCTAAAGGTCGTAAAATAGTTGGAAAATAAAAATATTATTATATATTTCATTGGAATATTTTATTTTCATAATGAGAGCTGCTTATTCAATTCATATGGCAATTAATACAAAATACTGAAAATAGTCATATATTTTACTTTTTATTTTTTAATTTAATAGCTATCTTGTGTGAAGTGTGCATGTTTTGGCCCCTTACTCCATGGGTGTTAAAAACCCCTTGGCACCTCAAGAATTCCCTTCACCTTTGACTACCTTGGGTGAAATTTGAATTTACATTCCTGCAGATCTGTGACCAGGAAGTCAAATTGTGCAATTGACTATTTATTCATACTAGTGATATGCTTTTAGCATTTTGTGGTTTTTTTTCCATATTACAGCCTTGGTCGTTTTTGTTGGTTCAAACTGTATAATATTGCACTGTTACAGGGTTTTGCTGTACCAAAAGAATCTCAGAATAAGGTTGCAGAGTTCACATTCCAAGGGACACCAGCACATCTTAGGCATGGTGATGTTGTTATAGCTGCTATCACCAGTTGTACAAATACTTCAAATCCTAGTGTAATGCTTGGAGCTGCATTGGTTGCAAAGAAAGCATGTGAATTGGGATTGCAGGTTAGTGGATGGCTCTGCATTTTGTACCTTCATCATTATAACTTTATGATTTTACTCAATTAAGATATGCTTGCACAAATTATATGCATAAGTCCAACAAGGTCAACAAGGTTTGCCCCTTGCTATGCTCTGGTGCCATAATTGGGATATATGATAGAGTGTTGACAAGCATGATCTGGTTTTACATTTGGTGTTTGATTGCATTTATATCTTTATAACATTGTTAAATGCAACAGGATTGCATTTATATATATAACATTATTTTGTTGGTTAATGTAGCACCTCATACAGCTTTGTATTCTTGTTGCTTTCCCATTTCTGAATAATCTTGAAGTTACAGTAGCAATTGTTTTAGGCTTCCTGTTGTTTTTACAGTCTAGTAGTTAGATACATATTTGATAGAATACATGACAAGATTTTTTTTTTCCTTTTCCCAGTGTTGTTTGTTGCTAATAGTTTGCAATTGTTTCACAATTTGATATTGAATATTAGGTGAAGCCATGGATTAAAACAAGTCTTGCCCCAGGTTCTGGTGTTGTAACTAAGTATTTGCAGAGGAGGTATTCTCTTTAGAATATAGTCAAGTGTATACATCCATAACATGGTGGAATTCACATTTATGTTGCTAAATGTCTTGATTCCTGAATTGCTCCTGGCTTTCAGTGGCTTGCAGAAGTACTTGAATGAGCTAGGGTTTAATATAGTTGGGTATGGATGCACCACATGCATTGGAAATTCAGGGGATATTAATGAAGCTGTTGCATCTGCAATTACCGAAAATGGTACATATCCTTTGGTAAATGGTATTTTTTGTTGTTGTTAGTAATCACTTGTGAATCTATGAGGTTACCTAA
>PYAF01005264.1:148916-177648 GCA_007407185.1 Glycine tomentella | reverse complement strand
AAATATGACTTTTTCATCAACCTTGTATATTATATTTGAGTCATCATTCTTTAGAGTGCGGACTTCTCTCATTCTAATATCCCTTTTAACATGCTATGTGACTTCCCTTACATCAAGCATCTCATTTTTACCCCCTCAAATACTGTTATTTAAATTTAGTCAATATCAAATTTTCTAGCTGTTAATTCCAAAACTTTCCGTATTTGTAAATTTAAAATTATTTATTTAAAATTTGGCACATCGTATCAAATTAATAATTGATTCGCAAAATTTACTCTTCAATTCTGTAAGTCTTACCTCTTCAAAACTTTTCTTATATAACAATAACAATTCCAAAACTTGTTATATTTTACTTTAATCCTATATGTTGAGATTTTTCATGATTTGTGTGGATATTATGTGTGATTTGGGTTTTAACAAGTTAGAATAAGGGATGGGATTCTCCTTGTACAGATTTCTTCTATGAATCATAGAGTTGAAAGGATCCCTCTCAAGCAATATTCATACAATTCTGAGTTTCAATTATATATGACAAAATAAAACTTCTTATCTTAACAATGGGGACGTTTCTTCTTATATTTTATTCCTTCTTAAAGCATGTAGTTTTATTGTTATTTAGTAACAGTGATATTATTCTATAAATTTGTGTTTATAATTTTTACCTAAATTGGAAAATACCTGTGCAATGCCCCAGAAAATTTAGTTTAAATAAAAATATGTTGTCTATAGATTGATTGTTCATATTTGTCCAATTTTTAGGTTGTACAATCAAGTATGATGTTTGCATTTATAATTTTTACCTAAATTTGAAAATACATGTGCATTGCCCCAGAAACATTTTAGTTTAAATGAAAATATGTTGCGTATAGATTGTTCATATTTGTCCAATTTTCAGGTTGTACAATCAAGTGTGCTGCCTGATATGTTTAGGGACACATATAATGCAATCACCCAAGGGAATCCCATGTGGAATAATTTATCTGTTCCAACGGGCACTCTTTATGCTTGGGATCCTACATCGACTTATATTCATGAACCACCTTATTTTAGAGACATGAGCATGTCTCCCCCAGGCTCTCATGGAGTGAAGGATGCTTACTGTTTGCTCAACTTTGGAGACAGTATCACAACTGACCACATCTCTCCAGCTGGCAGCATACATAAGGACAGTCCTGCAGCCAGATACCTTATAGAACGTGGGGTTGATAGACGGGACTTCAACTCCTATGGAAGTCGCCGGGGTAATGATGAGGTGATGGCCCGAGGAACGTTTGCCAATATTCGCATTGTCAACAAATTTTTGAATGGAGAAGTTGGACCTAAAACTATTCATATTCCTTCTGGGGAGAAGTTGTCAGTCTTTGACGTTGCAGAGGTAATTTTTCTAAACTATGTAATATGTAGGTATATTAGTCAATGGCTTTTACTTTGCATCAGATATCTCCTTCACTTACTTTGCAATGGTGTTCTAATTGATTTTCTGGTTGGAAAGATTCTTGATGATGTGGCTGGATGGATCTATAAAAATATGAGCTTATATCTGAGATTTTTAATTGTCCAACAGTGTATCAAATAGGCCGAAATGGAAAAACAGAGAAAGATAAAGTTTCAGTGACCTTGCACACAAATAATTTATGATTCCATCTCTTTTTCATCCACCTGTGTTCCTAAGATTGGTAGTTGGTTTCTTGTTAATCTTGTGCGTTGTCATGTCGTCTGAGGTAGATTGCTAAATGGTCCATCTGTAAATCAAATTTCTAACACTTTAACCTTCATTGGTTCCTTTTGGTATTGCAGAAATATAAGAGTGAGGGGCATGATATGATTATCTTGGCTGGTGCTGAGTATGGGAGTGGAAGCTCTCGTGATTGGGCTGCAAAGGGGCCAATGCTACTGGTACATTCTATAAGCCATTCTGCTCTGAACTATTTTATTTGTGTATATTTTGTTGGTTTGTGTAAATTCTGGATCCTTTCATTATTGTTTCTAGGGCGTGAAAGCTGTCATAGCAAAAAGTTTTGAAAGGATTCACCGAAGTAATTTGGTGGGAATGGGTATCATTCCTTTGTGTTTTAAGGCCGGGGAGGATGCTGATTCTCTTGGATTAACTGGCCAAGAACGTTACACCATTGATCTACCAAGCAATGTGAATGAAATACGACCCGGTCAAGATGTCACAGTGGTGACAGACACCGGGAAATCATTTGTATCTACATTGAGATTTGATACTGAGGTAATATTTTATCTTTCATCTTTGTTGGTGTTGCTGGTAGTGATGTATTTGTCGTGCCTTGCTCTTATTCCTTGACATTCTCCTTTTTACCTACTGATGTTTCTGTTCATTACAGGTTGAACTAGCTTACTTCAACCATGGAGGTATCTTACAATATGTCATCAGAAACTTGATCAATGCCAAACATTGAATCAGATATAAACCAAGTTTGTAGGTTGAATTGATAGCACCCACTGGCGCTGATTCTTAACTTTGGTCTTAATAATCTAGTATGGCTGCTACAAAGAAATCCATGCTATTCAGCTATTGTATTAATAAACCAAGGAACTAGATGGCTGCTACGAGGAAGAGTTATGACTGTCGTTTGTTGAAGAAATGTGATTTTCTTTTTCAAAAATTCTATTGGTCATTGAGGATGAGAAGTCCTTATTACTTCTGTTTTTTACTGGTTTTGCAGTTGAGTTTTTAGGAAACATTTACCTTCTATTGCTGCCTCTCGAGAATTAAGAAAATCAGGAACATCTATTGAAATTATGAGCAATGTGCCGTAAATATCTCAAGGTATAAAGAAATGAACTAAGTTGAACATTTACCCTCTGTTTGTAAGGGTGGAGGGAAGAGAGAAATATTTGAAATTTAAATTAAAGAGAAAATAAAAGGAAAAAATTGAATTTTATTTTAAAATTCGAAATTTCCCATTTTGCATTTTCTTTAATGAAACAATAGAAAGTACTCTTATTTTGAGTTTGAGAGAGAGAATGGGAGGGAGTAAATACGGAATTTGGTCATCGAAAAAGTTTGCTCAATTTAATCCAAAAAAAATACCAATAGTCTCTTAAAATTAGTCTTGTTATATAACAATAATTTTATATTTATAATCGTGTGATGCTAATTTTTTTTGGGGTGCGTGTGTTGTGAAAGTATCTTGAATAATCTTTACTATGCTCTTCCAAAAATGCTGGCGGCTCTTCAAATATTATAATTAGCAAACCTAGATTGAGCTTTTATAAGGTCTATTTAATCAAGTAGCTAGAATAAGATTTGTGTTTTTAAAAAGGTTTATTAGATGACTAATTTATATTTCATATATGCTTAAAATTTTGATTCTTATAAAATTTATTAATTATAAACTATTATAAATATTAATTTTATATTTTATATTTAATACAATAATTTCATTAATGGATAAACAGATATAGAACAGTCATTCCATCGATGAAGTTCGTTGTGTATATACATGATGATAATGATATGTAGTATTTTATATACTTTTAAAAAAAATACAATTGATACAAAGACAGATTACTGAAAAGACATTAACATTTTAATAATGGTAAAAATGATTAAAAAAAAGGTTGAAAGTTCTTTCATAAAAAAAAGTCAGGTTGAAAATTCTTTCATAAAAAAAAGTCCTAGCATTATCTTGTGTCTCCAGTTTTAGGATTGTTATTTAATTTTGAGTGTATGTCTAATTTGCTATTTTTATTTGTGCAGTGTTGAAATGTTTTCTTTGAGCATCATCTGCTTTTACAAGTGTCGGACATTTTCAACAAATGAATTTTTTTACAAGAAAAAAAAGCATATGTATTGTGTTAAAAAATTTAAATTGTGAACCTATAAAAAATCATTATCAATGTGTGATCATTATTAAAAAAAATTAACAAATTTACCATTTATGTCTATTTGTAATAAATAACAGTGTAAAAACTTTCAGATTATGAAAGCGTGTAATTTATTCTTATTCTATAATACAAGTGTGTATTTTCTCTAATACACGAGAGCTTCATAACAAGTGTCAAGAGAGATACACACTCAAAATAATATATATTCTCCTTCGTACAACACGAAAATGATAAACAAGCATGTTTGTGATCCCATCAAACCAGATATTTGTTTGCAATTTTTTATTCAACTTTTGTTTAATGAAATACAAATGCGTTACTTGAGTATTAATTTATGTGATACATTGTACCAATGGCAATAATATGGTTATCCAAAAAAAAAAAAATGCACGATTTTTGTATTGATTCTTGCGATAACTGTTTCATAATAAATAACACTATTCTTAACTCAATTCTGTAACCAAAAATCAATATTTAACTCAATTATTAAAGACCCCTCGAATTTTAGGGGTAACAACACAAGCTGACATATCACAACGAATACAACCAAAGGTAAAGGAGCTCTGAGGGGAAAAAAACTGGTATACTTGTTCCATCTATTAGTTTCATACATTTTCTTGAACATCCCTATTGTAAATTAACCGGTACATAATTTTTTTTTATATATTCGCTGATATCATAAATGAAAAGGATAGGGGGAAAAATGAGTTAGCTTACAACTGAACATCCAAAATTACAGAATGCCACATCATGCTGTAAATATTTCCTTCCAGATCTGAAGCATTATCACGCAAACTTTTAGCTGAGACTCAAATAGTACACCATTGGCATGATGAATTCAGACAAGTCTGATAAATAAATTGATCAACAGGAAACGTGATCAGCAACAACTAGCATAATAAATTTTATCAAACTATGAGCAACAACTATGCCAACCAGGACACACTATCGAGCAGTTAATACAGTTCCGCATTTAACGTAAAATGTAAAACACATAGATATCAATTTTCCAATTTTAGCAATCTCAATCCTCAAGAATTGAACAGTTTGCAGAAGATTCTAACAAGCATACGCATATATTTTGAGACTAAAGATATTATCATAACATCTTAAGCTCCATTGAATTGAATCCAAGAACTTGGTGAACATGATAGTGCAACACAAATCAACACTAATGATTACATTTTTATAAAGCTGTATTCAGTGCAAGCAATCCATTAGCTAAGTCTCAGTTAACACAAATGTAAAACATTGCCAGATGAGCATGAATGTCTTGCCTTCAACTGTAACGTGTAAAAAAAATACTTATTGACAGCATCACAAGAAAGGGAGAGATAAATACCTATAGTAATGTATATTCAAGCATTGTATTCACTGACACGCAACCATTTGGTACTTGACCATTTATTACCCTTGATCACTGGACAACCACCTGAAAAATAATCAAGAAAACAGTTTTGTTAATTTATCTCCTCTAGTCTCTACTAAAACTTGTTATGTAGCAGCACCAATATAATAAGAAGATTAAGAGAAACCAACCATGCAAGCTTGATGGATCTAAAGTTGCATCTGGCTTCATGCTCCAAAAAAGTAGAGCATCGCCCCTCTTCGGTTTAATCGAAAGTCCTTTTTTCCCACACTCAGAAAGCTCATTCCACCATGGCACAGAACTAAAATTCCCTTTGGCAGCTGGGAACACTGTCTCACCCCCTTCTTCAACATCAGTACTGCATAAAATATGAAAGCAACAGAGCATGAACACCTGTCCTCCTATCTAAAGAGAATTTGAAGTTAACAACTAAAAGAACACATAATGTTACTTACAGGTACATCAGCACTGTTGCTATACGCTGACCCCCACTCTTAGTGTTAAAATCATCAAGAAAGTAGTCATAGTGAGGCTCATACTTTTGTCCAACTTCATAGTGCAGAACTTGAAGTCCTTCACCATGCTCTGTATATTGTGAGAGACAGCTTATGTAATGCTTTATGAAGTAGATAATGAAAAATATTCTACTATCCTAAATCAATAACCAGAAAGCCAGATGTCAAAGGCAACTGAAAATATTCCATTAAAGACAAATGCATAACATCTTCCACTACTCAACTTCTCAATCATAGACAAAATGTTCACCAGAGAAAAGAGATTGTATGCCACAAATAGAGAAGTTAGATACTATCATCAACTTAAAACACATAGGTGAAGCAGATAAAAAAAAAAAAAAAAAAAAAAAAAAAAAAAAAAAAAAAAAAAAAAAAAAAAAAAAAAAAAAAAAAAAAAAAAAAAAAAAAAAAAAAAGAACCAGCAACAAATCTTCGTTGTATTGATGATATTTTAAGTTTGTAGAAATGAGATAAGAGGTGCAAAATACTTACCAACAGGAATGAAAGTAAAGTCAGCAATTCTTTTCTCAATATCCCTGACAATCTTATCACGACCTCTGGCCAGAAAAGTTCCAGAGCTTGTACGCACTCTAAATGTTAAAGGAATACATGAAGATTAGATTTTTACCATTTAGGCAGTTTAAATAACGGAAAAGAAATCATTATCAATACCAAAGGATTAGAGACAAATAGGAAATATCCCAACCTGCTGTCTTTACTGTTTCCGGTTTCACTATCGACAACTGTTGACTTTTGCATATTTGGCTTTGCTATGTCAATTAGATATTCGCATTCCTCCTTCGTCTATGCAGATCATTCAGATAAGCTTTAGTATTTGCAAGGTGGAGACATTATAATATATCATAGAATTAAATTATTAATGCCCAAGAAGAACACGAAGCTTAACCAAGATTTGAACATAATGTCATCTCATCACGCTAAAGTCACATTCAAACATTGAAATACACCATTTGAACATTGTGCTAAGCATAATCCAGGCAAGGAAAACTCAGAAAATAGCAATGATATCCTAACCTTCAAAATACATAAAGGTAGAGAAAGAAAGTCAACTCATAATCAAGAACTATAAGGAATTAAAACACCATGAACATCTGTCTCAAGATGAAATCTTAGCACTAAACAGGGTATTTCCATTCTTCACGCACAATCTTCTTAAATCTTACCCTAGTTTTACTCGATCCTTGACATAAGATCCAGCGGTATTACCAAACACCTCATACTTTCACAAATTTTTAGTAAGTCAGCAGTATTCCACGTTAGGATGCGTTTCCCTTTTAATTCTCCAACATTTTCATAAACCGCGAGCTTCGATAAAAATTGAGAACGGAAATCACACAATCACTCACACAACCACAAAACGAGAGTAAATGTTGTGAAAGCAAATGACAATAAGTAATGACTTCGATTAACATCATTAATAATAATAAAATAAAAATAATGAACCAAATTTGCACGCGTGAAGAAGCAATTGCTATAACGCGAAACTAACCAGAAAATTGTGATAAACAAAGGCTCTCGGCTCCCACGACACTACTTCAACCCATTGCTCCCCCCTCTCATCGTCACCGTCGGAACTGAAGAGAATAGAAAACATAAGAAAACCAAATTAAACAACAAATAATATCAATAATAAGATAATAGAATGGATTATGAGGTAAGGTGAGGTACGCGTGGATTGTGTTGCGAGCGATGGATGCGAGATCGTTAGGTTTGGGCAAATTGCCGCGCGAGGAGCTGGGAATGGAGAGGATGCCGAGAGCAAGGAGAATGAGAACTAGGAAGGTGAAGACCAGGAACAGAGTCAGAATCAGCGTGGAAGACGACGATGACTTGCGAGGTGGAAGACGAGAGTACCTTGGTTTCGCCATTGTTGAAGCTCAGATCGACGAGATCTGAAATTATTATTCGATGAAACTCAACTCAAACACGTGGATTTTATTTGATTTTGAACAGAGTATGTGTTATTATTATTATGTCAAATGTCGATAATCGTATATGTGTATGTTATGTATGACCAGAGCAGCAGAGAGAAAGGGTTAAGGGTGGAAGAAAAGGGGGAGGAGAGGACTTGTCTCTTTCTCGCTTCCTATTTATTAGTATTTAGTATTTACTACAGGGCTGTTTTTTTTTTTTTTTTTTTTAAAGTTAAAAAAATTTGTGAATTTGATCTTATATTCAAAGTTATTTCTTTTATTTATAAAATTTATTACGAGATGCTCCTTCCAAATTAGGAAAAACATCTAGACTTAAAGAACACTTGTATTTAAAAAGATGAGTGGAATTTGAACATATAACTTCTCAAATGTGAGTTTTTGTCTTGTTTTACTCGATAAACCCCTTCAGAATTCATATCAATGTTATTTTTTGTTTTACGTCTCACATGACAAATTTATATTTTGATTGTTGTGAGAAAAAATGTTCATATATTTATTTTATGGTTTATTAAAAATATAATGATAGAACTTTTTTTTCATATAAAAACCAAAACGAAAAATGGTATATCGAATACAGAATTAAAATGCATTTTTATATTTAAAGATCAAAATAAAATGTGTTTTTTTATATAGAAACTAAAATAAGGAATATGTAAAGTATTACTATAATTCTAAAAAAAATGACAAAATTGACTTTCAAACATATTTTGCATAGGAATTAAAATATACTTTTTGTATAAGTACTAAAATATCCTTCAAAAAATATAAGTACTGAAATATAAAATGATATCAAGTGTAGGATCAAATTTTTACATAAGCCTTTAATTTTTAGTTTTATATATGAATGAGTTTTATGTAATTTTATTTACAAAATAGAATAAATATTAGTATGAAATTTGTGTAAAACATACAGATGCGACTAATAATAGTTACATAACGTATTTTTAAATCTCTTACCATTTTAGTAGATAAAAAATTATAAAGAAGTTAGTGGTCCGATTGAATTCCATGAAAAAAAATAAGGATTTTGTATGGCTAAGATGGGAAGGGATGATGTTTAATTACGTCCATTATTATTCGCTTATTTTTCAATTCAAAGCTCAGATACTGAATTTCATTTTGTTTATATATATAGCAGTTGAGTTTATAAGAAAATCAATTATGTATAAAGCCACTTATACGTATTTGGATTGTCAGTGAGTGCTCAAAAGTGTGTTTAAATTGGCAGTGATGATCTAAATAGTACACTATCTCACCATAATTTTTTACTACACTAAAGAGTAGTTTTAAGGTTACCATAATTTTTTGAACGTGGTTCACTGGATTTTCAACACATATTGTGTTTGGTTTCACATTCTAAATATTTTTGATGTTTACTAAAAGGTTAATATTTATAATTTTTATGGTCTAAGGAATCTAAGAATTCTTTAAAGCATATAAAAAATGTAAGAAATTTTAATGACATCTCTTATGTGTTATTTGACATAAGATCATATCTATTTATTGAATGTGATAAGACTTAAAGGGTCATAGGCTCATCTCCATTTTGAAGAGTCATCAATTAAATAGATCTGACCAATTCCTTATTAATTTTTATTTATTTCATTAGGAACAAGAAAAATTCAATGAATTTGATTGACTAATATAAAAAGTTTACAACAAAAATAATGTATTCGTAATAAAAAAATATTTTATAGAGAAATATTTATTTTCATTTACATAAAATTCAACAAAAATAAATATGATAAAATCTAAAAAAAAAAATTGAATTTTAGTTTATATTAACCACCTCTCAAACTTTGGATCTAAAAGAAGTAAGTACTTACTGTACTTTATCGGATTATCTTAAAATTCATAACTTCTCAAACAGTGAAGTCTAAAAAATGTGAGCACTTATTATGCTCAGATAATTTATTTTAGTTTACAAGTGTTGAGCCTAAATGCATAGGTATTTGTTATGCTCTGTTAATCTATCCAAACAATTCAATATCCTAAACACGATTTCTTACATTTCAAATGATTTTCAAACACGTTATAGACGAATAAAGTTGAAACACTAGTAATACATCGGAGAAGAATAAGTTTTATTTGTATTATTACTTTGTTAAAAATTATTTTATTCTTTAATATTCTATGAAAAATATAAAAGTTTCATTGTTTTTAAAAACAAACTAATTTTAATGCACGCCACATTTATAACTGTAATTATTAAAGTATTTTCATTTTTCGTATATAATGCACTTTAATGTCCTAATCTAAATTTAATAGAGTCCTTCTCACGTCCGGAGTAATTAAATATTTTTTAGGTTGACGTTAGCGAGCGCCACTGCAGTCTTTTTAAAACAAAAAATCAGCACAAAATTAGCTGGCAGAGAATCATAAGGTAGAAAAGAAAAACAACTTTCTGACAAATTATGCATTTGTGTCAAAGTATTCTTAAACTAATGTCTTTGGATTTATGTTAATGTTTTCATATTTTAAAAAATGTATGCAAATTCCACGAATCAAACAAATTGCTTGCATCCAGCTATACTTGGCAACTTCTATGATGCTGACACAGAAACAGAGACAGAAACAGAACATTTTGCAATCAATAAAACGAAACCCAAAATCATATTACAATTTTTGAAGTTCTATGCAATTAGTTGAGTTTCACCTTCGTCAGTCGTCACTAAGAACTTGAGACTACTTAGCTCAACCAGAGTTACATGAAACCGAATGTTTATCTCACTTTCGAAAATCTCTTTCAAATTATGCTAGATAGTTTTCTATTGTTGTTTTATTCGGCGTTTGATGAGGGTGTTAATTCTTTTATTTTTCTTCCAATATGAGGGAGTTAATTCGAATAAGTCTGACCCGTTTTAGTTTATCTGTTTTTATTTTAAATGCATTTTGAGTTGATATGCTGTGGCTTGAGTCAAATTTCGATGGATCGCATGTCAGATCAAGCCTATCGTTGGCCCAACTCATTCTTATACTGGCTCGGGCTTTTTGAATAGTTCGGCTAACTTGTGTTTTGTTTGTATGATTAAAATTTTAAATAGATAATTTATTAATTAACTTGTGTTAAAGTATATCTTTATGAATGAGTTAAAATGATTGATTACTTTAATTGATAAATATTGTTGTAAATAAATAAATGTGGGTGTTGCTGTGTCTTGTGGTACTTGGTGGAGTCAAAATTTATGGCTCTATATTCCTTGTACATTTGTGATTTGTATTGGATTTTAGTTGGACACACCTTGTATAAGAATTAGGATTTAGAGATGAAAATGGGATGAGATAAGTTAGACTTTGTATGATCTAAATCTGATTTATTTTCTAAATTTAAGACCTAAACTAAATTGTTTATCTAATTAGATTTTTTTAAGACTTAGTCTTACCCTTTTAAATATTTAAATAGTTTTTAAAAGTTGATTTTGCCATAATTTTTTTAAATGGATTTATAAATTTATCTTTAAATATGTTTATAGTCTTAATCTTCTATATAGACCATTAACTTAAATTTTTAAATAAGTTAATAATATATAATTAAAATTTTAAATAAGATAATGAATCACGTTTTTTGTTGTACAATGACAACAGCAACAAAGTTAGAACTTAGTACATTGTGAATGTTCAACGTCTCCACCACTAAATCAATCCTTTTTTTTTTTACTGAAAAATATTAATATCGTTTCATTCATAACTAATTACTCAATAAACATGGAATAACATGATAAGAAGAGTAGAAATTAGGCAAACATGGAACCACCGTACATGTTAAGTGAAAAGATTATTTACTCTACAGTAACTTTTTATCAATAAAAAAAAAAAAAACTTAATTTAGGCCTTTTAAAATGTTCACATATTTTTCGTTGCAATAAGCGATACATAAAAAATAACATATTTAAGTTTAAAATTATTGAATATGTTTTTTCTGGGTTTCTTTTAACTTGTTGATTCATTAATAAGTATCATAGGGCAATTGTAATCTAGACCTTAGTAGCAAATATGTAAGAAGAGTTTTAACGTTCAGTAATCCTGTCACCACTGATAAATAACCTGGAAACGGAACAATAGATCAATGACACATACAAATTACAAAATACTCGCATGTTATTTAGAATGTCCAGCAATACTTATATAAAAGGACATGGATACACATTTGAATGACAAATGAAATATTGGACAACCCTCCCCCACCAAAATAAAAGAAAAAGAATGACGAATGAAAATGAGGACGTAGGTGGAAACTAGCAGGAATTCAAGATAGATAATTATTAATTAACAAGCAGCAATGAAATGCCTCCTGTGGCTTAAAAGACACCAATAGCAGTAGGATACAAAGGCTTAGGTTGGTAAGAAAGAAAATTGGGAACATAAGTAGAGGTTCGTTTCTTAGGAGGATCCATGGAATCTATGGCTGGTTGATTCAAATACGCATATTTGCTTTTTGTCCACCTACACATGTCAGAACAAATGATGATATTACTTTCCACAACATTAAATATATAATATAAAAAGATTCCTAGAATAAAATTATCTATAAAATGGAAAATGGAAAAAAAAAATTAAAATTTCCATAAATTTAAATCATGATATATTTTAGAATTCAAGTTATCGTATAGACATCATTATTGATTTTATTTAGAGGAACCTTACCTAAAATGCTATTAATTGTCCGGATGTATAAAATGACGTTAGAAAAGCTTTTTTTAGGGTAGGGTGGGGCGGGGGGTCCTACCAGTGCAAATCCAAGGCGTAAGCAATTTTTCTAGTCTAGATACATTGTTATTTGTTAGGATTCGACCCATCTCTCAATTTTCGATTTTTTTTCTGCCTCCAATCAGCCATTTCTTAGATATGCTAAAATCAATATTGAGGAAAATTTGAGTTCAGAGATTAAAGTACGGCTTTAAATTTATATTTTATCAATAAAAAAAAGTTATTAGAAAAAGAAGTCAATAAAAAAATGCCTAAAATTCTATCAAAACGCTCAATGATGACTGTTATAATTATTTTTTTTGGCATCATAAGTTCATAACCCCACAGTCCCACATCAGTCATTGAATAAAAACAGCAAGTTGTTGCATTGCATCTATCTAGAATGACAATAACCTTCTTGCAGAATAAATAAATATATAAATAAATAAAAAATCTTGTAGAAACGGCATGGACTCAAATTGTTCTTCCGTTTCTCGCCACTATTGTTTGTCGCAGAGGAATAGTGTGAACCGTTTATTTTCTATGAATTACTTATGGAAAAAATCCCTCAGAAAGAATAATTTGAAAACATTTTTTTTAAAAGCAGAGATTTATATTTATAATTAAAAAAATATAAGCTAATAAAAATAATTATCTCTTCTGTATAAACTAATACAAGCACTTAATGTATCCCTAATATAATGAATCGACTCATAGTTGTAGAAGGCAGAATATATAACTGTTATATCTTTTGTAATAAATTTTTATTTGATTAACAAGAAATTTTAGTTTTTTTTAATTTTTTAATTAGTTGAAAACTTTATTTTATTATTAGGTAAACAAATTTTTTAATATCTATTAGTATTTTTTGAACTTTTGTAAACGTTAACTTCCGTCTTCTAATTTTTTATATGTTTTTTATTTTTATTCTCAGTATATTTATCTAATTATCATTTCTAAATAAATTATAATTTTATTATTTTCTATCTTTTTATATTTTTTAACTATCTTAACAACTAGTATTACAAAATTTTTGTAATTTAATAAACTAATTTTTCAGTTTTCAATTAGTTTTTTTAACATAACCTAATTATCAAATCAAATAATTTTTTTCTTAATTTTGAATCAAAATTTAAAATTCTTTAATTAATATTAAACAAAATATTAATACTAAGTTATAAATTATGATTAAAATAATATTATATTAATTACATTACTTTTTAATAGATAAGATATTTGGTGCTAGAAAGGTAGTAATTTACTAACCAATCCTTGATCCCGATGCGCACTTCTTGTTGGTCTTTTTTGGAATAAACATTTTTCCCTACAATCCATCTCACCGTCTCTTTCTTGGTTCCATCTTTGTCATTATCGGTCTTCAGTGACAACTCGAACCTCTCGTACTCTTGCTCCTGTAAGACATCAATTTCCCAACTTAACAAATAATACACTAATTAACTACGTGATACGATTCACTGATCAAAATAAACATCAAACATGAGCTTAATTAAATACTTTTTATACTCAGAATTAGAATTTGATCTTGATAACGAAAATCTTTATTATGCGAACTATTGAAGTGGAGTTTCAATTTGAATTAGAGAATAAGGTCAACGATATTTAAAGAGTTGGATTAGTAAGTAAGTTATTATAAATTTTCTAACACGTTCTTCGATTTTCACCGGTAGAAAAAAAGAGTTACATCAAAACAATTGTGAGTATTTATGAAACTTAAAAAATTACCGTGAGAGTGCGTGCACGGAGTCTAGCTGCAGCTTTGATAGCAGCAAGGAGGTGGTCCTCCTCCACGATCCTCTTTTGCCTCCAAAACTTGGCAATTTCTCGGTTTGTGACACTCTCTTCTGCTTTTGCTCTTGAGAATTTCGGAAGTGGAGGTGGTGGTGGTACTAGTGACCTTGGAATCACTTCTTGCTTCATTGTGACTCTGAGCTTTATATTTATTCACTTGTGACCAGCTTCTTCAGCTAGCTTGATCTGTTATATCAGAAAAAAGGACGCGAGATCAAAGAAGTGGCAATTAATTCAACCTTTCAAGCTACCTTTCCCCTCTACGTACACTACACCGACAGATATAGATTTATGGATTGTGGAATTTCTGAGTCAGACAGAATATTCAATATGCATAGCCCCCCCTAGTTGTTGCGTGTGGATAATGAGAAACGATAAAAGAAATTGAAATGGTGGTTGTATCTTATCTTATTCTAAATAGACTGACTTAACAGTTTTAAAGTCTTAATTCCTAAGAATAATAATTGGTACTTACCCTCTTCTCCTCCATGGATTGAATTTCACTGACCTTGCTTTTAATTTTCAATTTGTATAAAAGAATTCAATTCATTCTCATTTAAATAAATTTTTTAGTGGTGGTAATTAATTAAATAGTAAATACTACTGCCTATTTTAAGTTTTTATAAGATAAAAAAGATGTTTTAAAAACAATCCTACTTTTTTTGGCTTTGAAATATGTAGTTAAAATTAGCTCATGAATTTTTTTTATCTTTTAATAAAACCCTGTTAGATATGCATATAAATTCGAGAATTAACCTTTAAATGATTAGTTTCACTCGCTACGCAAACAGAAACTTACCTTTGGCCAAACAACATTTGTACCGTCTTCCCGATAAAAGAAAACATGTTCGTATAAGTAAGCAAAAGAAAGAAGAAAAAAAACTTCTATAATTTTTTCCTCTCCTTCCAGCATGAATTAAGTTTCCCATCTCTATCAAGAATCTTCAATATGTGATCGTGGTCCCATAGTGATTTACAAAGCCTAATTAATGGAAAGGGGTCCCAATACAAACATAAGCCAATAGTGATTTTTGTCTAATTGTTAATTTAACATTTCAAGTATTTTATAATTTTTTAATTATTATTTTTACTATTGTTCTTCCAACGATAACATTATATATAATAAAAGAAATAAGAGTTTTATTTAAATATTTTTCTTATTTAAAATATTAAAAAAAATCTTTTCACATCTAAATTTCACTTGACGCACAATTTTTGTATTATCTCTTTTTTTATATATACATTAAATAAATTGTGTCTATTACATTATTAATTTATTACAAATTTTAGAATGATCTTCGCTACGTCCGAGTTTAACGGAATAGTGAGGCATGTCATATGTAATTTTATTCCTCCTCCTTGGCTAAACTTCTAGGTTCTAATTCTCTCTTCTTTTTTTTTTTTACGAAACTTCTAATTCTTTTAATCAGTGATAATGATACGTTAATTAAGTAATATAGTCTAAGTTCAGTAGTTGTTTGTACCAACCCTTGAAAAAAAAATTGACAATTAAAAATTTTAAATACCCAATCAATAACTTTTTTTCTTCCAAAAAATATTTTTTTTTAAAAATTGTACCAAACCACCAGTTCACCACACCACATCCTCGTGGCCCTTCTCCAAAGCAAAAGGCCGAATTAATAGTATTGTCAAATATTTCAAACACAAACAACTTGAAGCATTTCACCAAAAAAAAAAAAAAAACAAACGTGGCAGTTATGATTAATTTAAGAAAATTAGCTAGGTAGATGTATCATATATATATATATATAACTTAAATTCAATTTTATTCTTCATATTTTTTTTTAAATTCTATAATTTTAATCATTTTATTTTAAAATAAAGATATTTATTTTTTCATTTTTAAAATTCACAATTTAGTCTTCTTATTTTAAGTTAGAGATATTTAGTCCTCACACTTTGTAAAATTTGATATTTTGATATTATGTTAAACTGAAAATGTTAATTGTTTAGAAATTAATATTGACTATAATATAAATTAAATAAATACTCTCTTATTATGTTACTAAATTTGAGTCATATAAGATTAATTTCTAACCAATTAACGTTTTTCGAATTTGATGAAATAATAAAAATTGCATATTTTATAAAATAAAAAGATTAAATATCTTTATTTTAAAATATAAAAATTAAAATTACATATATTAAAAATATGATGACTAAATATTATTATTTTAAAATAATAAAACTAAAATTACGATTTAAAAAAATAAGATAATCAAAATGTATTTACGCTATATATTTCAAGATGAATATATTATGATGCATACATCGCATGCACTACGACTACGAGAAATATCAAATGTAGTCTAGTCGATATTTTATCAGCATACAAAGGAATATTGAATTAATTGCACTGTAGCAGTAAAACAACTTGTTAAGTATCCTCATATATAAAATAACAGATAACCCCTTACTAATAATCGAATTACCGAAAATCCTAACCGCTAGCCTAGTTTATCAGTTAAGCTATCCGTTACTGAGTTATTTAGCTACCTCATTCAACTTAAATTAAAATACCCAAGAGTTGGACAAGCATCAACCTTTAATGTACTAAAGAGAGAATCAAATATAACCCAAGTAAAAACTTAAACGCATTTCACGTTTGAAGTGAATCTATCTTCTCCCTCATATGGAAACACACGGCAACGAATTCGTTTTCCTTTCTTCTCCAAATAAACAATTCTAGATCTTTTTCCTGTGCATTAAAGCAATGAAATTACTGCTTGTTTGAGTGTAAGATTCTTTAGAAGTTTTTATAGAAGAAAAAAATAAAATGAGGTTCTTCATAAGTTAAAATAAATTTTTAATTAATTAATTTGTAGATGTCATTTTATTTTTTAGAGAAATTATAATAGTTAGTTTCTAAAAATTAACTAATAAAAAACTTATTTTTACTAATAAAAAAATTCATCTCATTTTTATTTTATTTTATTAATTCTTTTAGAAATATTTCTAAAAAAATTTACCAAAACATATCTTTAATCCTTTACTTGCAACAGCATCTCGTTATGTTCTCTCTCGATCGAATCTCGATCTTTTATTTATATATTTCACGGGCATGCAAAAAATAAGCTCTTAATTGCTCTCCCACAACACAACCCCGAATCAAACAATTTGAAACGTTCATGAAACTAACTTTGACAATGGCGGAACCTGTTGTTGACGAGGAGTATCTCAAGGAAATGGCGATGGGTCGACGTGATCGAACTTGGCGCTTCATCACCAACAATAAATTCGCCCCTCTCATGCTTCAGTTATCGTACGTCACACTACTTCTTTCATTTCTGTATAAATCTCTGGATCGTCTCCATTAATTATCAGAATTATAGTGTGTTTTGATGACATTGACAAAATTGGTTTTGCTTAAGTGCACGTTTGATTTCATGTTCGATTCTTTAGAATTAAGTATTAGTTAAGGTATGTCAAGTGTTGTCTGTAACTCAAAATTTATTGTTCAATCTGATAGATATTTGGTCTGATGTGGATCATCTGTTGTGATGAGACTGATGACAGTTGGATGCTCAAACAAAATTGAACAACTTGTTTCATCAGTGTGTTATGCATCGTCTGTTGAGTTTTTTCTAATTAGTCTTCTTTTTTCTTTTTTTCTTTTTTTATCAGCAAAGGGAAAGATATTATTAACAGGGTATAAGAGGTACCCTAATAAAAAAAAAAAAAAAAACAGGAACAAGACAACGTAAGTAAAACAACCCTTGCCCAGTTCATACAAGATAGGAAGAAGAACATATAGAACAGTGCCACCAGCCATGGGCATTGTTAGTATTTATATATATCATTGAAAATATTTATATATGGGGTTGTGTAATTTATATAGAGAGAATTGCACTAACCATTTATCATAAAATTGTTTAACTTTCTCTTACTTTAATCATTTTTTTTATAAAAGTAATCATGGTTTTCGGTTTTGATATGTTGCTAATTTGCATATACTTTACTATTTTATTCATGGGATTCAACGTAATGAATCATGTTGGTAGTTGAGTCTCCTGTTTATTTCTACCACCATATCTGAATCTATCTCCCTTTAGGTTGGCTTTGCTTTTCAAATGTTATTACCATTTTTTTATAACAATTGAATTTAGATTTTGTTAAAAATTGTTTTAAAAATATATTAAATAAACCATAGAAAATATTAAAAGTACATGCATGTACTGGTCTTTATAATATATATATATATATATATATATATAATATTTTTGCATCTTTAATCAGTAAGCAATGGCTAAAAAACAATTAAATTCTCCCAACAACTTATAGCTTGTCATTTCATTACCTTAAACGTTGCTAACTACTTGTTCCGTTTATATCTATAGCACACAAAAAGGTGAAAACCCCAATAGGTTGTGATTGTAATTTCATCTAGGTAAAATGCGTAGTTAATTCATGTCTTACAATCTTGCTCCTTGGAGACACATTCTTGTAGAATTTCCTTAATATTTCCTTAATATTTCTAATGTAAAGTTCAGAAATCTTTTGTAGAAACCTGGATTCTTTACATTATTTAAGTGAGATTTTGCCTCTCATTTCATAATTTACCGATTTTTTCATTGAATCGTTGTGTTATGAATGATAATGATGTAATTTGCCCATGCATGTATGCTAAAATTGTTTGGTTGCGTTCCTCTGTTTCTTTGTAATTTGGATTTAGTTGTTCAAACATTTAATAGACATGGTTTTCTTTCTAACCATTACATATTATGTCTGAGATCATATCCAAAATATTTGTAATCTTGACTTACAATTATTATGAAAATTCTTTGATATGGAAAAATTTCAGATGCAAGGAATTTAAGAAAAATCTTTTCTCGTATGGACCTAAGTGGCGAGCAAGACATTGTGGCTCTATGTTGAGGCCACACTTTGATAAGAACGATGTATCCGAAAGTCTCCATGGTAAGAACGATGTATATCCTAAAATAAAGAACGATATATTCAAAAGTCCCTATTTATAGTTTTAAGAATACATTTAATTTCATCACTATTCACTTTATTTGATAAGGGTGAGACACATAAAGATCGCTCTAAGTTTGAAGAAGTAAAATGGACAAATAAATCTTTGAAGTTTAATAACTCCTATTTTAAGTAAGTTGTTTAATTACATGATGCCAATTGTTAGTTTGTTTAAAAAGTAAAAATTGAAATTTCCTATTTTAAGTAAGTTGTTTAATTACATGATGCCAATTGTTAGTTTGTTTAAAAAGTAAAAATTGAAATTTCTCATAACACTAAACAGGGACCTATTGAGTAAGGATGCATCCTTTTCGAGGCTTCCTATGGACTATGCTATAGTAGAGGATCCAAAATTCCGTCACTATGTTGAACGATATGCAAAGGTAACGACCAAAGGGTTTTTTTTAGGTCTAATACAAACACACACATATATAATATTATGGTCACTATTTTGTATTCGTTATAATTATACAAATTAAGGTTTGCAAACTAATAATTTCCCAATTATATTATTCATATAATATATATTTTTTATAATCAGTTTTGAACAAATAGTCCTTGCACTAATCATGTAGAAGAATCTTTAAACTATCGCTCAATCATAAATTAACAAAGAAATTTAGTACAGTTAAAATTGATACATTTGATACAATTAGCAAATAAAGAAAAAATCAAACAGTTCAAATTTGGTTCTCACCAAAATCAGATTTAAAACATAAATTCAAATTCTGAATCAATTGCTTTTTTATTCTAATGATTATGATTTCTTAACTGCGACAACTGAGTTTTTTTTTTTTTTTTTACAGTATTGAAATATCGATCTTGATTTTCAATTGTAATAGGATGAGGAATTGTTTTTCAAAGAATAGCAATCTCACATAAGAAACTCTCTGAGCTAGGCTGCAATCTCGATAATCTAAATCAGCCCAAGGGGCCATATGAGAAGCTAAATCAGCACAGGGGACTCATAGGAACAGGTATAGTATCAGTTGTGGTGACCGAGATATTAGGTTACTTACTAAAGAGGAAGAAAAACCAATTGAAAAATTGATCCAAAATTTGACTTGGGGCTTATTTTCTTCACCTTCTTTTAAAAAATGTTGCATACAATTTGTGAACAGAAGTTTTCAAATACTACTTGAATCGTTCTGTTTTACTTTTCTGTTATACAATTTGTGAACATAAGTTTGGTTTAATTATAGTGGTCAATTGTAATAGCTCGTAGTTTAATAACCAATGGAAAAGAATAAGTTAGTGATCAAAAGAGTTTGATTATTGTTTTAGTGTGGCGCAGTGGCTAATTAGCTGACTGAACCAAAACAAATTCCAACAAGACATCAAGATGGCTCAGTTCTCTGGAAAATACTGAGTTGCTCTTATTGTAATACTAAAAATTGGTCCAGTTATTCATATGGAGTACTATATTCAGCCAAGTAAGTACTCATACTAGAAAACCCATGGAAATAAAGCTCGACATCAGAGTTTCACACCTTCAGCCAGAAACACCACAACAGCAGATAGTTGTAAACATAAATATGAAATACGACTTCCGTAGTCAATTTTATCTTAGTAAAAGATTAGAATGATCAAAGTTCTATCCACCACACCCTCCCCGTATTATCCACGTTCAATCTTTTCCTTCCCGGGTTATAGTAACACAATGCCAAATTGCCAGAGCAAACAATTTTGAGAGTACCATCAAACATCAAGGAGGCTGACAAGTGACAATAAATATATATAATAAAAAATTGCTCTAAAAGGACAAGGCTCGGATAAATTATATTGTAGTTAATATCCTCCAAACAAAACAGAATAATGAATTGTAATGATTTTTCTCTAGACCAGAAAATCTCACCTCATCTCACATGATTACAGATCCCCGCTCAGTCACTCACCACCCCTCAAGCTATAAAAAGCAGAACTTGGTAAAGAAATTTTCTTTTGAAATTATAATGTCTTTTTGTATTTTGTGCTAGTTATCAAACCAAAAATTCAACTTACTAATACTATACACCATTGACCTTATAATATCCAGGTTTGTTAAAATCGTTAAAGTGGGTTGAAGACCTTATGGTCACCCATATCATTTTTTAATTTGATTGCAAAATAGCTGTAGATAAAATCAAAAGCCTAACCATAGATGATACTGAGATAGGAGCCATTACTCTTGAGTGTAGAAAGATACTTGTGCAGAATCCAAATTTTACCGTGGAATTTGTGAAGAAACAAGCCAATTCTGTTGCACACTTGTTGGCCAAGAGGGCAATAGATTATGCTAGGCTCAAAGATTTTCATTACATTCAATCTTGTATCTACCAAACTATCATGAATGAAATGCTTTGATTTTGTTTGTCAAAAGAAAAAAGATACCCACCCAGCACTAAATGTCTAAAACACCTGCCTCATTCAATTTGCTTGCATAAACAGAATTGTATCCAATCATAAATCTCTTCAAGGCCCTAGCCCACACTTGTCCACACTTGTCCACAATCATGGCAAGTCTTTCTTCCAATCCAACCAAATGCAAAACAAGCATGTGCATCTTCTAATTTGCAGAGTATTCTAATTCTAAACACACAATATTAATCAAGAACGTGAATGGCAAACTATGTGATCTGTACAATATCAACCAAGCATAAACAGAATTCTAAACACATGTACAAGGAAGGACAGTAAAACAGTACAATTTCACACAAAAAGCACTTTATTTCAAAGAAAAACGTGAAACATTATACAATCTATGATGATCTGTACAATAACATGTGTATGACGATAAAAGATATCAAAAGAAGCGTTCTAATAGCATGTTTGGAAACTCCCTGAAAACAACATTCCAGGCATGAAAAAACATATCTATAAAAACGTGAACCAAACACGGGTCAAGTTGAAGTGATTCTGAGGGTTTTAGTCTTGAACCTATATCGGGGCGCTCTGGGGATGACTTGGCTGGGACCCATGTGAAACTGACCGGGACTATCGGTGAGAGGTGGACCATCGTCGTAGACGTAGCCAAGGAGGCAGGCACAGGTGTTACACTTGATCTTGGTCCTCTTCCTCTGGATTCCCCAGTAGTTGACGGTTTCGAAGAAGGGGCGAATCTTGTCCTCCTTCTCAAATTTGAACTTGGTGGCGTCGACGGCGGAGAAGGAGACGGAGCCCTTGTTGCCGGCTTCGAAGTAGAAGTCCGGAGGGTACGCATAAACGGAGTTTAGATTCAGGTTGGAGCCGCATTCCGTACAGCTGTACACGGAGGCCATGGTTTCGTTGGTGTGAAGAACCTTCTTTCTCTGTGAGAGGAAAGGAAATAGACGGGTTTTTGTAGGTGCAAGAAAAGGAAGTAGTTTGTGAAAACTCAAAAGTCCAAAACGCGTCGTCGTTCAAGAAGAGGAAGTGGTTTGTGAAGTTGCCTTGATTGCTTCGTCTGGACTGCAAGCCGTTTCGTCAAAGATCGCCCGCATCGCCACGTGTTTACTTCTAGAAGGATAACAATTTTATTTTTTATTTTTTTATTTTTAAGGAATGATAACACATAATTAAAATGGATTTTGGTATCTAATTTCATCCCTTAATTTATTAAAATTGTTTAATTAGGTTTTTTTTATTATATAATTGGATTTTCTAATTTTCTAATTTTATTCAATTGAATTTTTTGTCACCTCGTCAAATTTATTAACAAAAAACCTACAAAGTTTCTTTACCGTCATTATATTTATTATTATTTAAAAAAAAATCCAAAAATTCCCAAATCTCAGATATCTAACAAAACAGTGGCGGCGGAGAAATTCCACCACTGTTCGCGGGGCAGAATCAACTGTAGGAACTAGAAACCCGACCCATTTCTGAATCCCCTCGAGGAACTCGAAAGTAGTCTTAATCTCTAGAAGCTTCTGGATTGTTCGGAACGGAGACTCCGTTGATGGAGGCGCACTTCGGAGGAGGAGGAGCTGCTAGAATGCGTCGCCGGAAAGTGAAGAGAACGATTCGCATTGCGGCGAGAGGGAAGCACTTCAGAGAGGCTGCGATTAGAGGCTTGTTATTGTTGTGGTGACGAGGGGTTAGAGGAAGAGAACATGGTGGGGGTGCGTGCGAGTAGAGAAGGGTTATGGAAGAACGGAGACTCCCACAAAAAGACGCCTCTTTGATCCGTATAAAGTTTTTGAAGATTATTTTTAAATAATAATAAATATAGCTCAATTAAAAACCGCCACTGTATGTATACGTTATTAAAAAACAAAAACAAAAAAACTTTGAAAGCCACTTGTGACTTTCTGTTGATGAATTTGATAAAGGTCACGAAAAGGATCCAATTAAATAAAATTTTAAAAATTAAGGGTAATTGCATAATAAAAAAACAAAGGACTAATTGAGTATTTTTAATATATTAAGGACCAAATTAGATTAACCCAATTAAAATGTACTAAATCCTTATTATTTTGACCAGGGGAAAAGTTCACGCCTCTTTATAATTTTTGGAAAATAAAAATAATGAAAAACACAATAGAGTTATATAGTAATGGGTAGCTTGCAGAATATAAATGAAGTGTGGGTTGATTAAGTAAGTATATAGGGATAAAAAAAAATAAAAAGGTAATTATAATGATAAAATAGGATAAAATTATGTACACCAAAGCTTCATACGATGTATATACATTTTAAGAATATGATAAAATTAATTTGTAGTTGTATACTAATGAATTTTAATTTAGCCATATACGATGTATTATTAGATCAACAAAGAGTTTAAAATATGAAATAGATATCTCATATAATATTATGAATATTTTTATAGTTTTTATAAATGTTTAGAAATAAAAAATTCAAGAAACTCCTTGTGAGTAGCAAGCTCTTGACCAGTGTGTTGCATGCTCTTGACCGAAAATCGAACTAGGAGGCTGGGTCAAGAGGTTCGATTTTGGAAGCAGAACTTTGGGCCATTTTATATGGTTTGAATATGATTTGTGAGGAGGGATAACATCGTTGATGGTGGAGACAGATTCTTTAGATGTTATCAAGCTCCTAGACGACAAGATCTTGTATGAGATTTGGAGAGTGGAAGACAAGTTTCATACTTGTGTTATGTGGAATAAAAAATAGACGGAGATCTACAATAAATCAAAGACAAGCAACGCAAAAATTGACAAAATAACGAAAAAACAAACAATCCAAAAATTCCATAAATAGTGGAACAGAGTCTCGGGGACTAAAAGCTTAAGAATCGGTTAAACGAAAAACACCATAAACTGCAAACAACGTGTTACATGGCAGCGACACGATGGCGTTTGGGGGTCGAGGAACATCGATAGCATCCATATTTGTCGCTCACATCTGCCATGCATGGTGGTCCTTGATATTGACGTCGATATAGATCTGACGATGAGGTAAGCTGGTATCGTTGAACTTGTCGTTGTCAACGTAGGAGGAGAAATATAAGATTGCAGAACAAAGGCTAGAGGGAGGAGCTGAGAAAAGGAAGGGGAGGAAACAAAAAGCGAAGAGAAAAAGTTTAAGTGGCAGTGTCGCCGTTATAAATTGTTTCCGGTTGCGGGTTTGCCTTCGAAAATCATCTCCGACGGAGGCGCACGACGGACAAACATCACCGGCAAGAAAGGATCGGAGCAAGGATCCGGTGTTTAAAGTCCATGATAAGAATCAAATGGATATTTTTAATTGCCCACAATAAACCATTTAAATCACTTGTCCACGGTAGACGCAATCTTTTATTTATGCGTGTCTCACATTCACATGCATACCTTTACCGTTTCAACATTCAAATTCAATGCCACATCTATTTCATTTAGTCTCTCTCCCGTTAGAAGTGAGGCATGCCATTGTAGTGGAGTGTCCTCGTGGCTCTGTACAGCGCATTGGCCTTGTTTGCTTTGTCTTGAGAGTTTGTAGGTCTTGTTTCTATTTCTTTGCTTGTTGGGTAAGCTTCTATTCACTCATCTAGTCTTCATAATATATATCATGCCATTGTACTTAACTTTTGATACTACAACATATTGGATTGAAAAGAAAAAAAACCTACACAATGAGTGTGAATCAGAAATTGAGAAACTATATTGAATAGTCTCACCTTAAACTCCAAAGGCCACCTGAATAACATCACTTTCTTAAATGTGACTTATTATTAGCATCACACAAACAAATAAGATAATTAATTAAAGAGAATAAACCACATGTCAAATATTTTTATTTAGGATTTTTTTACTAGCCTCTTTAAATGACATAAACATTATTTTTTTTCCCTATAGTGAGCGAGAACAATGTCAATCTATTTTATATAAAGTTGATGCCGTTAGTTAATTTAAAACTCCAACAGATGCTTAGGCAAGTGGAGTGAGTGTCAAACCATTGGATAGGAGCCATTTTTCCATAATCTCAAACTCAAATAGCAAGTGCGTTTTTATTTATTTCTTAATCATTGAATTTAATTCACTTTCAAATAAAATCAATATGAATTATTAGGCGAAAAAAATTAGATCATTAGAAAATTATTACACGAAATTCATTCTGAAATTTTTCTATTGGTTTTCTCCAATTTAAAATATTTACTTTTATTTCAATCTGAATGTCAACTACTTTAAATCTAAATTATTTTGTTATTCAGTAAAAAATTTATTGTTTTAAATTATGATAAATTGCTAAGTTAAACATTCTTGGAAAATATAAGGAAAGTAAATAGCAAGAAGATTTACATCAATGGGTCATAAGCAAATCATATAAATGAGTCTCACAGCACACTTTAACCTAAAACCTTAATGTTCAGGTTTGTAAATTTTCTTCTCACTTATATGGTGCTCAACTTTTTCCATTTTTATTTGAGGTGAGACTTCACCTCACACTTGGACTCCAACAATCTCCTCAAGTGTGAGTCTCTTTCACATCTTCCCATCAAATAAAAGTCATTTTCAATCCACGAGTATTCAATGATGACTCTTAGAGCTTAACCATGACTACTCGAGCTCATCTAATCATTAATGTCAACATACTCTAGTACTTTGCATTGCTGCAACACCTATGGTCACAAAGTCGAATCATCAATTCTGATACCAATTGTTGGAAAATCCAAAGGGGTAAAAACCAAAAGATTTACACCAATGGACTATGAACAAACCATATAAGTGAGTCCGACACCACACTTTAATTCAAAACTTTAAGACTAAGGTTTATGAGTATTCTTTTCACTTATATGATGCTCAACTTTTTTTATTTTCACTAGGTTGAGACTTCACATCGCACTTATATTTTAACAAACACAAAATACAATCTCATTAGATATGGTTTTTATTTATTTTGATTACTTGACGATAACTAAACACTTATAATTATCCCATATCATTACTTATCCCATATCATTACTTCAAGTCCTATTGATAAAATTACTAAGAATTTAATATGAATAAATATATATTCTTTATAAATAAGGATATAAATATTATCTTATTTTAATTGGACAATTAAGATTAATATCTTATAACTTAAGATGCAAAACCTCCTCCTTTTCTTCCTTTTTTTTATATAAAAAAGAAAGCATTGAATCACAAGTGTACTTAGTATTTAATATTTTATTTAAAATCAAATTTTAAAAGAATATATTTTTAGAATGTAATTACGATCAAAAGTAAAACAAATAACACTTTATAGTTGATACTTAATATTACAGTATAAAATAAAACACGAATGCTTGTTTAAATTTGGGAGGATAAATTAGAAGAATATAGGGAAAAATATTGAAAATAAAAAACACGGAAAGAGTAGGTTTAATTGTTATAAATTGTTATAGTTTGGCTAAAGTATGCACGCAGTTCACGGTAGCATAGCTGCGCACGATACGAGGGCTCTCCGTCTATAAATAAAGCATCAGGGCACCTTCTTCGACTCTTGTTTTGTGAGGAGAAATCCTCTGACCAGAGAGAAGGTCCCTGCAGCCGATCTCTTGTAACACTTGCCAGTTGCCATATCACTCAAAATTTAACCGATAATTCGGACAAACAGGACTGTTACTTATCCTCTTAAACTTAATTTAAAATTTTCCCTCCTTATATCCGTTCTCTCCGAAACCCTAGAAATTCGCCACCACCGCCATGGATATCAGATTTCCTTTCTCTCCGGCGGAGGTCGCTAAAGTCCGCATGGTCCAGTTCGGAATACTCAGCCCCGACGAGATCGTAATTTCTGCTGCTATCTGATTCCTTCACTTTCAAATTCTCAACTAGAAATGAGAAATAAAAATTAAATCGAGTGTTTCTTTTTTTAAAATTTTATGCTTTGTTATTCGTGAAATTGATTGATCGGTTTGTTTGTTTATGTGCTTGTTTTTCAGAGGCAAATGTCTGTTGTGCAAATCGAGCACGGCGAGACGACGGAGAGAGGGAAGCCGAAGGTTGGAGGATTGAGTGACCCTCGGCTTGGAACTATTGACCGAAAGTTGAAGTGTGAGACTTGTACCGCGAGTATGGCCGAGTGCCCTGGCCATTTTGGCCACTTGGAGCTTGCGAAGCCAATGTTCCATATTGGGTTTTTGAAAACCGTCTTAACTATAATGCGTTGCGTTTGCTTCAACTGCTCTAAAATTCTAGCTGATGAGGTACTTTGCGAGTGAGCTTTGCATGATACCGAATTTAGTAGCTGTTTTGTGTCTTAAAGGAAATGAGAATTCGAGAATCTTTGTTCCATTGGTTGTGATTTGTGGTCGATTGGAGTTTGAACTGTTTGTGTTGGTTACATGGATGGAGAGTGGAATTTGTTATGTGAATTCTTGTTTAAACTTGTATGTTGTAAGTTTCGGAGAGTGAGATGTGATGTGTTTTATTAAATTGGTTGTATTTTATGCAGAACGATCATAAGTTTAAGCAGGCTTTAAGAATCAGGAATCCAAAAAACCGGCTGAAAAAGATTCTGGATGCTTGCAAAAACAAAAGCAAGTGTGAAGGGGGAGATGAGATTGACATTCCTGGTCAAGATACTGAGGAGCCAGTTAAAAAGAGTCGTGGTGGCTGTGGTGCTCAGCAGCCGAAGATTACTATTGAGGGGATGAAAATGATTGCAGAGTATAAAGCTCAAAGGAAGAAAAGTGATGACCAAGAACAGCTTCCTGAACCAGTGGAAAGGAAACAGACTCTTTCTGCAGAAAGGGTGATTGATCTAAATTCTGAATTATAGTGTGAGCACTTTTTTGTTCACTATTACAGAATCTGATGTAGTTGGTGACTTGTTATATCTGTTGAAGGTTCTTGGTGTTCTGAAAAGGATAAGTGATGAGGACTGTCAGTTGTTGGGCTTGAATCCTAAGTATGCCCGTCCTGACTGGATGATTTTACAAGTTCTTCCAATTCCTCCTCCACCTGTGAGACCTTCTGTAATGATGGACACATCCTCCAGGAGTGAGGCAAGTGCTTTATGGCACTGTTTTATGTGTTTTTGGTTATTATTACAAGTTTTGCAAGTCTTTTTATTTAATTATAATTTGCTTTGATCATATTGACTGATATCATTTGGGGGAAAACTTTTAATCTGTGTTAGATGCTGTCTTTTTTTTTTTTTTT
>PYAF01005264.1:123710-148816 GCA_007407185.1 Glycine tomentella | reverse complement strand
GTGAGACCTTCTGTAATGATGGACACATCCTCCAGGAGTGAGGCAAGTGCTTTATGGCACTGTTTTATGTGTTTTTGGTTATTATTACAAGTTTTGCAAGTCTTTTTATTTAATTATAATTTGCTTTGATCATATTGACTGATATCATTTGGGGGAAAACTTTTAATCTGTGTTAGATGCTGTCTTTTTTTTTTTTTTTGTTTGTCTCTGTTGCTTGTAGGATGATTTAACTCATCAGCTGGCCATGATCATCAGGCACAATGAGAATCTGAAGAGACAGGAGAGGAACGGATCTCCTGCGCATATTATTTCTGAGTTTGCTCAGTTATTGCAGTTCCACATTGCAACATATTTTGATAACGAGTTGCCTGGATTGCCAAGGGTAATATAATTGCATTTGCACTCTAGCATTTAATACTGATATAATGCTTCCTTTAACCTTAATTGAATTTTTAATTTTTTGATAATGCATAGAGTAATTGCTATTTATTTGTTTATTTATTTCACAGGCTACTCAAAGATCTGGAAGGCCTATCAAATCAATATGTAGCAGGCTCAAGGCCAAGGAAGGCCGGATCAGAGGTAACTTGATGGGTAAGAGAGTTGATTTTTCTGCTCGAACAGTCATTACTCCTGATCCAACGATCAACATTGATCAATTGGGAGTACCATGGAGTATCGCATTGAACCTAACATACCCTGAGACCGTGACTCCATATAACATTGAAAGGTTGTATTTGGATATGCATTTCCTATTGCTATGGGTGCATTCTCTACATTTTTTAACTTAAAATATTTGAAATGAGAAAACAGGTTGAAGGAACTTGTTGAGTATGGACCCCATCCTCCACCTGGAAAAACTGGTGCCAAGTATATCATTCGTGATGACGGACAAAGACTTGATCTCAGATATTTAAAGAAAAGTAGTGATCACCATTTGGAGCTTGGCTACAAGGTACTGTTTTAAAACAATGATAATATTGTTCTTTTTGGTTTTCTCTTAATGCCTTCTAATAGTTCTTATTGTTTTGGTTTTAGGTTGAGCGTCATTTGAATGATGGAGACTTTGTTCTCTTCAATCGTCAGCCTAGTCTTCATAAAATGTCTATCATGGGGCATAGAATCAAAATCATGCCTTATTCTACTTTCCGGCTTAACTTGTCTGTAACTTCACCATATAATGCTGATTTTGATGGGGACGAAATGAATATGCATGTTCCTCAGTCTTTTGAAACCAGAGCTGAGGTGTTGGAGCTGATGATGGTGCCTAAATGCATTGTATCACCACAGTCAAACAGGCCAGTGATGGGAATTGTCCAAGATACACTTTTAGGATGCAGAAAAATCACTAAGAGAGATACTTTCATCTCTAAGGTTATATTAAGTGAATTTTTCTATTGTTGCAGTTTAGTTCAGCCTCATGGTTCTTGTGCAGGCTGTTTAGATCTCTGATAAAAACTTTTATTTTTTTCCTTTTAACTAGGATGTTTTTATGAACATATTAATGTGGTGGGAAGATTTTGATGGGAAAGTTCCCGCTCCTGCAATATTAAAGCCAGAACCATTGTGGACAGGCAAACAAGTTTTCAATCTCATTATTCCTAAACAAATAAATCTAATTAGATATTCTGGCTGGCACAACGAGAGTGAAAGGGGATCCATAACCGCTTCGGATACCATGGTCAGAATTGAAAAGGGGGAACTACTTACTGGAATACTTTGCAAAAAGACGCTTGGAACATCTATCGGAAGTCTCATTCATGTGATTTGGTATGCAGCTTCAGTATATAATGGGCTACTTGGTGCTATAACTATGACAGGGTTGGACACATTACAGGTCTATTGTAGGCAGCCTTACCTTGCATTTGCAAGAGCCTGATTCCACAATTAAAACATGTGACATCTTAGTCACATGGTAGCAACTCTAACAGTTGCACTGAGGCTTTCCTTCAGCTTCAGTATATAGTATAATAAAAATTATATAAATATTTGTACCTGAAATTCCCAAGGAGAGTGTTTATTTTCTATTGATCCAAACTTCAACTCTCAAGTGACCTTGTTAAATAGTTTTACATTATAATGTTATGGAGTGCTATCTGATAATAGTCATGAAACTTTGTGGCTCTGGAAACTGTTTCAATCAGTTCCTTTCTTCTTCGTTTACTTCACTGAATGTCTATTTGAATACAGGGAAGAGGTTGGTCCTGATGCAGCTCGGAAATTTCTTGGTCATACTCAGTGGCTTGTAAACTACTGGCTTTTGCAGAATGCTTTTAGCATTGGAATTGGTGACACAATTGCTGATGCTTCCACTATGGAAACCATAAATCAGACTATTTCAGCAGCTAAGGAGAAAGTGAAACAACTGATTAGGGAAGCTCAAGAGAAAAAGTTGGAGGCTGAACCTGGTCGGACAATGATGGATTCATTTGAAAATAGAGTGAACCAGGTACTTAATTTGGATTGCTTTTCACATTGTTATATTTATTAAAATTTTCTTTTGGGTAAATCTGATGAATTTTCATATTTTGACAATTTTAGACTCTAAATAGAGCTCGTGATGATGCTGGAAATAGTGCTCAAAAAAGTTTATCTGAGAGCAACAATCTGAAAGCAATGGTGACAGCTGGTTCCAAAGGAAGTTTTATCAACATATCTCAAATGACTGCTTGTGTGGGCCAACAAAACGTTGAGGGTAAGCGAATTCCATATGGTTTCATAGACCGTACATTGCCCCACTTCACAAAAGATGATTACGGGCCTGAAAGTCGTGGCTTTGTGGAGAACTCATATCTACGTGGACTGACCCCTCAAGAGTTTTTTTTCCATGCCATGGGTGGTAGGGAAGGTCTTATTGATACTGCAGTGAAGACTTCTGAAACTGGGTACATCCAGAGGCGACTTGTGAAGGCTATGGAGGACATCATGGTTAAATATGATGGGACAGTCAGAAACTCTTTGGGAGACGTCATACAATTTCTCTACGGAGAAGATGGTATGGATGCTGTTTGGATTGAAACACAGAAGCTGGATTCCCTTAAAATGAAAAAAATAGAATTTGACAGGGTGTTTAGGTATGAATTCGATGATGAAAACTGGAAGCCTACTTACATGCTTGAAGAGCCTGTAGAAGACTTAAAAACCATCAGAGAGTTTCGTAATGTGTTTGAGGCTGAAGTTCAAAAGCTTGAAGCTGATAGATTTCAACTTGCAACTGAGATAGCCACTACTGGTGACAGTTCTCTGCCACTACCTGTTAACCTGAAAAGACTTATCTGGAATGCTCAGAAGACATTTAAGGTTGACTTCCGAAGGCCTTCTGATATGCATCCAATGGAGATTGTGGAAGCCATTGATAAGCTTCAGGAGCGACTTAAGGTTGTTCCTGGTGAAGATCTTTTGAGTCAAGAAGCTCAGAAGAATGCTACTCTCCTGTTCAATATTCTGCTCCGCAGCACTTTTGCCAGTAAAAGGGTCTTGGAGGAATACAGGCTTTCTCGTGAGGCATTTGAGTGGGTAGTGGGAGAAATAGAATCAAGGTTCTTGCAGTCCCTCGTAGCATCTGGAGAAATGATTGGTTGTGTGGCAGCACAATCAATTGGAGAACCTGCTACTCAGATGACTCTCAACACTTTCCACTATGCTGGTGTCAGTGCAAAGAATGTTACTCTTGGTGTTCCTAGGTTAAGGGAAATCATTAATGTGGCAAAGAGAATTAAAACGCCTTCTCTGTCTGTGTACTTGAGACCTGATGTTGGTAAGACTAAAGAGAGAGCCAAGAGTGTGCAGTGTGCTTTAGAATATACCACTCTCAGGAGTGTGACTCAAGCTACAGAGGTGTGGTATGATCCAGACCCGATGAGTACAATAATTGAAGAGGACGTTGATTTTGTGAAGTCCTACTATGAAATGCCTGATGAAGAAGTTGCTCTTGAAAAAATTTCCCCTTGGTTGCTTCGCATAGAGCTGAATCGTGAAATGATGGTGGATAAGAAGTTGAGTATGGCTGACATTGCAGAGAAGATTAACATTGAATTTGATGATGATTTGACTTGTATATTTAATGATGACAATGCTGAAAAACTTATACTTCGTATCCGTATTATGAATGATGAAGCACCCAAGGGTGAGATTCAGGATGAGTCTGCTGAAGATGATGTTTTCTTAAAGAAAATAGAAAGCAACATGCTAACTGAAATGACCTTACGAGGTATCCCAGACATCAATAAGGTTTTCATAAAAAATACTAAAGTTCAGAAGTTTGATGAGAATCAAGGTTTTAAGCCTAATGAGGAATGGATGCTTGATACTGAAGGTGTCAACCTTCTAGCTGTGATGTGCCATGAAGATGTTGATGCGACCAGGACCACAAGCAACCACTTGATTGAAGTCATTGAAGTTCTTGGTATTGAGGCAGTTCGGCGAGCTCTTCTGGATGAATTGCGTGTTGTCATTTCTTTTGATGGTTCTTATGTCAATTACAGGCATTTGGCTATTCTTTGTGATACCATGACTTATCGAGGGCATTTGATGGCAATTACACGTCATGGTATCAACCGAAATGATACTGGGCCAATGATGAGATGCTCATTTGAAGAGACGGTTGATATTCTGCTTGATGCTGCAGTATATGCTGAGACCGATTATTTGAGGGGAGTCACTGAAAACATAATGTTAGGTCAGCTCGCCCCCATCGGCACTGGCGAATGTGCCTTGTATCTTAATGATGAGATGCTGAAAAATGCTATTGAGCTCCAATTGCCTAGTTATATGGATGGTCTTGATTTTGGTATGACTCCTGCTCGCTCCCCAATATCTGGAACTCCATATCATGAAGGCTTGATGTCTCCCAGTTATTTGTTGAGCCCAAATTTACGGCTGTCTCCAACTACCGATGCACAGTTTTCACCTTATGTTGGTGGGATGGCATTTTCTCCTACTTCATCTCCTGGTTATAGCCCATCATCCCCAGGCTATAGTCCCTCATCACCGGGGTACAGCCCCACATCACCCGGGTACAGCCCCACATCACCTGGGTACAGCCCCACGTCACCTGGGTACAGTCCCACCTCTCCGACTTATAGTCCTAGCTCTCCGGGTTATAGTCCTACAAGTCCAGCTTATTCGCCCACCAGTCCATCCTACTCTCCCACATCACCCAGCTACAGCCCTACCTCTCCCAGCTACAGCCCTACCTCTCCCAGCTACAGCCCAACTTCACCAGCTTACAGCCCCACTTCACCAGCTTACAGCCCCACTTCACCAGCATATAGCCCCACATCTCCTTCCTATAGTCCGACTTCACCTTCTTATAGTCCAACTTCACCTTCCTACAGCCCTACATCACCCTCTTACAGTCCGACGTCTCCATCATATAGTCCTACATCACCTGCTTACAGCCCCACATCGCCTGGATACAGCCCAACCTCACCATCGTATAGCCCTACCTCGCCATCATATAGCCCTACTTCCCCTAGTTACAATCCGCAGTCAGCAAAGTATAGTCCTTCGTTAGCATATTCTCCAAGCAGTCCAAGATTGTCTCCATCAAGTCCATATAGTCCCACATCACCAAACTATAGGTGAGTAATTCTCTGGATATTTTTAGTATTTATTTTCAGTGCTGAATGTGATATGCAGAACCTTCAAACTCTGAAAATATGCCAAAAATTTGAAATATTTTCCCCTTCATTTTTAAGTTAAGAACTTGGGTTTTTGGAGGAACCTTAACCTTTAACCTTTTGCAATAGGAGTGATATTACTTTGTATACTCTATATTATTCAATGATTAGCTTGTTGGGGTGGTTGAATAAAATCTATTGTCCTGTGTTTTTTTTTTTTTTTTTTTTCCTCAATTGCATATTTATTTTGTGTTTTAATTATTTTCTCCTAGCATATGTCTAATTTATTTATTTTCCAGCCCGACATCGCCATCATATTCACCAACATCTCCATCTTATTCTCCATCAAGCCCAACATACAGTCCCAGCAGGTAAGTTAACTTCATTTATTGTCCTGTCAAGCCTTTAAACAGTTTATCTCGTGTCTGTGATAAGAACAGTAGTGGAATTGGAGATTTTCCTCTCTCTTTTTTGTTGTTATTTGTTAGACTTTTAAGAGTTTTTATAGGTGACTTGTTCATTTTACCCTTTTTTTAGCCCATATAATTCTGGCGTGAGCCCAGACTATAGCCCCAGTTCGCCCCAATTTAGGTATGCATATATACACATCATTTTTTTAACTAGTAAATTGTATGGATGGAAGGCATATTGCTGAGCACGGTCTTTTTTTTTCTCTCTCTTTTCTGTTTGATCATTTGCAGTCCCAGTACGGGTTACTCACCAAGTCAACCTGGTTACTCACCATCTTCAACCAGCCAGTACACTCCACAAACTAGTGACAAGGATGATAGAGGCACTCGCTGAGGTAAACTAACAGCTCTGCTGAAGCGCAAATTTATGACTTGAAAGTTTTTATCTTATTGGATGGAGAGCATTTACGATGTAAATAGTTCAGAAATTCTTCACTGGAGAAATGTTGACTGTAAAAAATTGTGAAAGGAGATTATCAGATTTCTAGAAATCCTATTTTATTGAAAATTTGCTGTTACTTTAGGGTGGTTGTTGGGGGGGTCGGGATGAAGAGGATTTAGATTTTGGGCTAGAAAACTTGGGATGGCTGTAAACAAGTGATATGCATTTCAGATTTTCCTTAATGTATTGGGCATGTGATAAAATTCGTTTGAATTTAAGCTCATTGAAAGGTACCTAAGTCGGCTGAAAATGTTCAGGACAACTTGAGGCTGGACAGAGGACTTAAGTTTTGCTGGGATCAGGCATTGAACTGTTCGAGGGCTATTAGTTTGCATTGTATTAATCATCTGTATCATTTGAGAGTCTGTTGACAATGTCTTCGGAACAGTTTGTCGAAGTATGAATTCAAATTCTGCCTTGTAGTTGAACATTTTTTGAGGCATATGTTGTGATTGGTCATCCTCTTAAATGTATTTATTCAACATGTAAAGTTTTGAGGATGATATTTATCACTATAAAATATTTACTTGTAACATGTTATATCGGTACGAATGTTGAACATAAGCGATATTCGGACCTACTTATAGATAATGGGTATATTCTGGTTCATCTTAAATTTGTTCTTTAAATATGCTGTGCATGTTTTATGTAAGGCCAATTTATAGGAATTTGGATTCGTTTATGGCTAGGAGCAAATGAGTACAATGACGCCATTGACATGTAGCTTAATTACCTTGTGCATTTATTTTAGGTTTAAATACATTTTTTGTCTATATAATTTAATATTTTTTTTTATATTTTTATTCTTGTAAAATATATTTATTTTATTTTTTATCTTTAAAATATTTTAGATATTGTTTATTTTACTGTTAAAGTATCTTTTTACTGTTCAGTGTTATTTAAAACGTTTTAAGAAAAGAAAAATTAAACAAACATTTTGTAATGAGTTAGAACAAATTTTTCTTTACAAGAATGAAAATGAAGGGAAAAAGATGTATTTAAATCATTATTTTATAACATTGTAAATACCCCAAACGGATAAGGATTTTCTAGAACCGCAAGAGCCAATTGCGAATAAAGAAATTACGGTTAAATTATTCTCACAGGTTTCAGAAAATTACAGCTCGAAGAATAAAAAAAAATTACAACTCATAAAAATACAAAGCACGATGAGAAAGTGAAAAACCTTAGACTGGGCATCAATTATATTTAAAATAGGACAAATAAAAACCACAAATCAATTGAAAATACAAATACTAGATTAGAGAAGAAATGCATGGATGAGAAGGAGAGAAAGACCAACCAGAAATAAACGACAGCTTGATGTGATTATTGATATCTTATTTATAATAATTTTATAATAAAAAATAATTTAAAATAAATTATTGAAGATTTATTTTTCATTATCATGATCTCTATTGTCAATAAGTCTTTAATTTTAATCAATAACTTATCAAGTTAATAACTTAATATAATTAAATAAAAAAACTAATGATATAATAAATTGATTTTTGGCCATACATATCTATTTCTAACAATATTCATGAATTGTTATAAATATGTTGTTTGATACTTGAATTTAATTCTTAAAAGAGAAAAAATATTCCAGAATATGGAAATATATAATATATGTAAAAAAAAAAAAACTATAACCTTCAGTTAGAGGATCAGTACTCTATCAGCACTTCATACCTCCTCACACTCATTAAAGCATTTCATAATATTGAAAGATATGATCATATGTAAAAAGCAACAACCTTCAGTTGACCAGTACTTGTACTTGGTACATTTTCACATTCCTCAATAACTAAAATTAGTATACTTAATTTACTCCAAAGCATTATATTCTTGCATTAAAACTGAACAGTACAAACTTCTCAAAAAAAAAAAAATGAAAGGAAGAGAAGAACCATACTCTACGAATTCGAAAATTAAGACCTCAAGGATAGTTTAATACCTAAGTTATGCCCAAAATTTCACTTCCAAACAAGTGGACAATGTTAGTGTCACAGTGATGCATCAACCTATGAAACCACGACCAGTTCCAAGCTTCATAGTTTAATTTTATAATGTGCCGGCAACTCAAGCATGCTGCAAAAAACTTCTTCCACTTTTAACTCTACTACAATAGCACGCCACGCCACAACATATACGATATCAATGTCAACCATAATATTTTTTTAATTCCCTCCTATTTTTGTTTTTTTCTGATTAGATTAATTTTAATCATGAATCACCTCTTTCATGTACCTCATATGGTTCTCTATATATTATAGTTATACCATGGTTGATATTATATGTTGTCTAGCATCACCTTTGTTAGTGTTTCAACATGGAGAAATTGTTTCAAATTAAACGCAATATCTTGAAGTTTCTGACAAAACAACCTGCGGCGGCTTTGGTGGTGGCCTTTCAGAACCCGACTATGAGTCCATGTCGATCACCCGCACGTGTGGTTTCGATAATTCCTAAGGAAGCTCGAAGGAAGCACAAGGGCGAAACCTTTAGTGTGAGAGAGCCCACATCTCCCAAAGTGTCGTGCATGGGCCAAGTTCAGGGCAAGAAGAAGAGGAAGGCCCGAAAACAGAAAAGGGCCCAGGCCCATAAGGATCCAACCAAAAACACTGACTCTATTGGTGAAAAGAAGAAGATTTTGCTTTGGATTCAGAAGAAGGAAAGTGATGAAGGGCGAAAGCATAAGGTGTTGGAAGAGAAGAAGGCATCGGGCACAGTGGAAGCCCCGTCGTTGAATACGATGAAGAAATTTGCTAGTGGAAGAGGATCTTTGTATGATTTTGATGTTACAATTGCAGAAAGGTGAATGTCACTTTCATTGACTGCAAACAAAAATAATAATACATGTTTTCTATTTCCCATTTTTCTTTTTTATCATTAAACTTGTAAATTATGTTTGAATTTTATAGATGAAATGATGAAAGCTTACTTTTTTAATTAGAAATATTTAATAAAATTAATTGTTGAAAGTAGTTGGTAAATGTAAAATTTTGATACTAAGCAACGTGTTTATATAAATTTACATATTTAGTAAAAAAATATTTTTAGGTAAATATAATTTTAAGCAATTATAATTCATTTTTAATTTTTAATTATTATTGACTTTTTAATAGAAAAAAATGAGTTACAAGCTTCTAAGTTAGTGCAATATAATTAAACAACTTCTATTTATTTTTTATGCTTACAGTTAAATAATATTGAAGAAACTTATATTTTATAAATAAAGATACAAGTGCTAGTGTTTTGTGTTTTTTTATCAAGTGATCCAAGATTTAAATTTTAATTGACTTTTGGATATGAAATAAATTATATGGAAGAAAAATATTCACTTTGTGTATGCTCATAATTCCTAATAGAAATTTAAATTTGTTGTTACTTTCGATAATAAATAATTTCTTACCAATGATTAAAAAATAACTTATATCTTATAAACAATAAGTTAGAACAAGTTCACTAATTGATTAAATAAATTAGAAATGATTCCGAAGTAGAGCTTTGGGCAAAATCAATACAGTAAAACCCAACCTAAACACCTTGAAGTACATGATCTAACATATATCTAGGCTAAAATGGAAATAATGTCCTCTCACTAAACACTTCGTGAGTTGTTAAGCACACCAAAACCTAACCTATTCTGAATCGAATCCAACACCATGTACTACCTATTAAACCTTCCATGAGCATGTAGTGTGAAAATTGTCCAATCGCATTTTGAGAATTAATGTTTCATTAGAAGATTACATGCACAGATGCACTCCACCCGTTGTGTCAACTATGACTTATCACATCAAGTATTCAGAGAAGATTGTAAAACAACTCTTGAACGCTAATTTTGGATGATACAACAAACATCCTATGGATCCCTCCATTTCATGAATGGAGCAATAACTTTCTTATAGAAGACCAAATGTGTAATTTGACCTAAATTATGTTAATTATATGTGCGGAAACACTTCTAGGCTTGTAAGTATTTTTTTAACAGTCATTATGTTAAAACTGTTAGCAACGTTAATTTTAAATTGACCAAAATACTAAATTGATTTGAATTTAAAATATAAATGATTAATTTTAAAAAAAATAAAAGACCAAATTAAATATAAAAAATAAGATAAAATATCGAATGTATTATTTAGTCTAAATTATTCTACATTCAGTTGAAATTTTGTAGTATTATTCATATATTATTTTAATTTTTTACATTAATTTTATTTCTATTAACAAAGGAAGGGAGCAACATTCAGTGCCTTTCTATATATTTTTTTAAATAAAATAAAATGGGAAGAGAGAGAGAATGAAGGTTAAATAGAAGTAACCGGTATGAGGTGTTGAAAGTTGAATATGAAAAATGAAATAGTTTGTAGAATGAGTTGGGAGGCAAAAGAGTCTAAATAAATATGAAGACCAAGTTAAAGTGTCACCGTTATTACATAAATTCTCATTTTAGATTATAGATTATGAATTATATTATTATTTTATCTCATTTTTCATTACATAAATTCTTTAAACACATTTTTATTATTAATTAAATTTATTAGAAATCATAAAATTTCTAAATTTCATTTTTTATTTTGCATATTGCCGCTTATGATTTTATATTTTTTAACTTTTTTTTCAATGGCAAAGAAATTTGATTGATAATCACGATTCCAAGCACAAGTTGTGCCAGAACTATAGAATTCCAAGAATACAAAACTGAGGCATGTCAATAAGCCTCAAAAAACAGTAACAGCCTATAAATACTTCCTGATATGCAGAAACCGTAGCAGCATATTCCTACTAGTCATCCTTCTTCATTTTATAGTTTTTAACTAATTCCAATTAATAAAAAATATAATTTTTTATTAAAAGATATATGACTAATACTCCTTAAGTATCATATAAAGAAATGATAAAAATATAATTTCAAAGAGAAAACCATCAATTTAGTACTTGAAGTATCACCTTTTTTTCTAAATAATCCTTAAACTAATGAAACTAAATAAGTAGTCCCTAAAGTATTGAATATCCAACAATTTAGTCCTTGAAGTATCATCTTTTCTCCTAAATAATCCTTAAACTAATGAAATAATATAAGTAGTCCCTAAAATATTGAATATTCATCAATTTAGTACCTAGGTTGATATATTTTACTAACATTGAGGGTCTAATTTGAAAAGTTTTTCAATACTTGAAACTTGAGAGACTATATAGTATGATTTCTAATACTTTAGTAACTACTTATATAATTTCTTTAATTTAAAGACTATTTAGGAGAGAGACTAATACTTCATACACTGAATTTGAAACCATTTTTATTATAACTATCCTAATTATGATATTTGACTATTTGATATTCTCATGAGATCTTCAAATTTTGATTCTTTGATGTGACTAATTCTCAATATTAGGCTTACTCAAGTTTAAATATTTTCATCCCTTTTCTAAAGATGTGTTTTGGAAAATCAGACCCCTATGTTTTTCCATGAGCTTTTTTTTATCAGCCAAAGAAAAATATATATTAAAATACGGGTACAAGAGTACGAGAGAGTTACAAGCAGATAAAGAAAGTTATACATCCATGTGATCCCTCCCAGCATATTCTGGTCCCAACAATAACAGTAATTAAAGCCTAAACAATCCCTCACTATGAGTAACTAAACCTGTAACCGGGCACAACGTAAAGACTCAATCAAAAAACACCCTGATTTGAGTCCAAACATAAGGTTTGGTATGCTATAATGTGATTATAGGCAATACAATTTGTTGACTTTTATATAATAGTTATTTTAAAAATTATATTTATAATGATTTATGATTAAATGTTTATGACTTTTATGAGGAAATTAAAAAAATCAAATGTCAGTAGCAGAATTTACTAACTTTTGTTCTGGTTTCATTTATGACTTATCCCTGAATAATTATTTTATTCAAAATCTAATCTTATTTGATAATTTTGAAAAAATGCTCCCTTCTGATAGAAAAGCCGTGATGCTACGTCTCAATTCCAACTCACCGAGATTCCATTGAATTATTTCCCAAGTTATTAAACAACTTTTTCTTTCCTTTTGGTTTCCTTTATAATTATGTATAACCACAATTTTAAATTACCAAATACTAAAAATTTAGTCATTATCAAATACTCTCTGTTTGGCTTCCTTCATTTCCATACACACCCAAAGGAAAAAAAAATGACAGTAACGTATACATGTTACCTATAAAAAAAAAATAAATCAAAGGTTGTAGATTATATAAACCAAGCTTAAGTCAAAATTTATAATTTCATTGGTTGTATCACCAGCGTAGATTTGTATTTAGTGACGGACCCACTTTGAATGTTTCACAAATTCTATGAATTCATTTGATGAATCAAATTTATGACTTTTTATCTGTATGAAGTATGCCATGAAAAGGACCACCCATTTGCAATCGGATCACATTCTTTTACGGGCAAAATTATAGAAAACGTGGTCTTGTTTGATTATTTTTTTTGGTGGTGAACACGTGGTCATGTTTGTTAATTCTATGTTTTTTACTCTATAAAGAAATAAGTAATAAATATAAAAATTAATTATAAGGATAATCTAAACAGTAAGTTTATTTTAAGATCAACACCGAGAAATTCCTATTATATTTAAAAATTAAATTCATGAAAAAAACACTTAAAGAAAATAATTTTTTTCTTTAATCCCATCCGAAAAAAGAAAAGCATAATTTATTTACTCTAATAGTCTGATCCCATCCCAAAAAGAGAAAAAAAGAACAACTTTTTTAGTTTTTACTCTTTAATCCCATCCAAAAAAGGCAAAAACTTAAAAAAAAAAAAAAAAAAAAAAAGACAAACGGACGAAAGTAACTATAGGTAATGAATCATTACTATTTCCGCGAGGGACGTGATTTGCTCGAACATGGAATCCAAGCCCAAGGTAGGGCCCACTTAGTAGTTGAATGTCGTCGATAAGGCCCACTGACATGCCACCACTACCTAAATCCAAGCCCACAAACAACGAGGATGAGAGCGATTTGATATACTTTCAATCTTTTTCATGATCCCACGATTCTTCAACAAAACATCATGCAAGCGCAAAGATCTGATCAAGAATCAATTATTTATTACATTAATTACAATAACAACTGCGAGGAAAAACGTACAACCAATAAACCAATTATTTAACTGCCATCATCACGTGGCGTTGGCGATTCCGTTCCGTCTAGGCGTGCTTCGTGCACAAGTCTCCACGTCGCCATATAATGTTCTTTTTAAATAATCAAATTCGTCATCCCAAACTATGATATGATGAATCAATCATTAAAAATAAAAATAAAAATTTAATTTTTAAATATATAAAAAATATCACAAATTTATTTTATAAATTTGTCAGATTTTTATATGATAAAAGTTAAATTTAAAATTTTCATTGTACAAGGAATTAATTTACCAGTCTCACACATTCACGAATTCTACTAATTATTCTATTTTTATTTTTTTGGTTAGATAGTTTGTTTCAGTATTTTTGTGCTAAATCTCAAATAGAAATTTTAGAACATTTTTTGATGGACTAAAAAGCAAAAATTTTTTAAGATTTTTTTAATTTTTTTTTTAATAATAAATCTTATTTTAAAATCTTAGAAAAAAAAGAAAAAAAATTTATTCTTAGAAATCTTGAAAGAATCTTCTACCATAACTAATATTCACTAATATTCCGTGTTGAAGATATTTTCAGTAAAGATGATCTTACTGTTATGTGATTACTACAGTAGTACATTCAAACCAAACTTTTTATTACATAAAAAATGTCGCCAAAATGACATGGAATCCTGTGAACCCGCCAGCACAGAAACACAATCTGTTCCCTCCTCGACGCAACACAACACAAATCCAAATCCAGAAGCTAACAAAAACCATACCCTAATTCAACACGACCACTTCCACGTGACTTCACTTCCTTCTTTTGACGCTATACCAAACCCTTCTCTCTTCTACACTAACAGCCCTCGTTTCGCTCCCGGGCGCAAATTCAAAACTATACACTCTGCGCACGGGATCACTCACTCCAATGGCGGACACTGGCGGCGGCGACGACAATGGCGTTACCTATCTCCACGGCGACCTCGATTTGAAAATCATCGAGGCGCGCCACTTGCCCAACATGGACATCTTCTCCGAGCGTCTCCGCCGCTGCGTCACCGCCTGCGACACTATCAAATTCCACTCCGACGCTCCCGCCGGCGGCGGCCAGCGGACGCACAACCATCCGAGGATCATCACGAGCGATCCGTACGTCACAGTTTTGGTGCCGCAAGCCACGGTGGCACGCACGCGCGTGCTGAAGAACGCGCCGAACCCTGTATGGGAGGAACGGTTCAACATCCCGCTCGCGCATCCCGTGGTGGATTTGGAGTTTCACGTCAAGGACGACGACGTTTTCGGCGCGCAGACCATGGGAACGGTCAAGGTTCCGGCACGGCGGATTGCCACCGGAGCGAAGATTTCCGAGTGGTTCCCGATTCTGTTGCCGTCCGGGAAGCCGCCGAAGCCGGACACGGCGCTGCACGTGGAGATGCAATTCACTCCGGTGTCGGAGAATTTACTCTACCAGCGAGGCATTGCGGCGGATCCCGAACACAAAGGCGTGAGGCACACGTATTTTCCGGTGAGGAAGGGGAGTTCGGTGAGGTTGTACCAGGACGCGCATTGTACCGAATCTGGTGAAGGGAAGTTACCGGAGATTAAGTTGGAGAATGGAAATGTTTATAGACACGAGAAGTGTTGGGAGGATATTTGTTATGCTATATCTGAGGCTCATCACATGGTGTATTTGGTGGGTTGGTCGATTTACCATAAGGTGAGGCTCGTTAGAGAGCCTACTAGGCCGTTGCCGCGCTGTGGCGATTTGACTCTTGGTGAGTTGCTTAAGTATAAGTCTGAAGAAGGTGTGAGAGTGTTGTTGCTGGTTTGGGATGATAAAACTTCGCATGATAAGGTTTTCCTCAAGACGGTGAGGGTTTTGCTCTAGTTGGCATTTTGCATTGTTTGTTTTTGTTATCAATATTTAGTTGCCTTTGATTTGTTGCTGATTGATTGATGATGTTTTGGGTGCAGGCTGGTGTGATGGGGACTCATGATGAGGAAACCAGGAAGTTTTTTAAGCATTCTTCTGTTATGTGTGTTCTGTCGGCTCGGTATGCCAGCAGTAAGATGAGCTTCTTGAAGCAACAGGCAAGTGTTGGGGTCATTCGGGGTTTGATTCCCTTTCCACTTCAAAACAATTCCACACTACTTAGCTATCAATTCGCTTTTCACTCTAAAATCAATTTTTGAAAATTGTTTCCAAAGTATGTGTTTTAAAAACTAACAACAGAAACAGATGAGATGTGATTTTTCATGCTCTTCTCAAGTGCTTAGGGGACAAACTTTTACAAAATGGAAATGTAGTAGGAACAAACACGTCCAAATGTACTAAGGGAACAGATGTTAGAAAACAGAAAACTGTTTCTGAAAACAGGAAACAAACTAGGCCTAACTTTTTGAGTTTGGCAACCCATGGATGTTCACTTAATGGTGTCTGCCTGTTAGATTTAGATAATAATAATGTAGCCAATTCTTGTTGCCTTGTGTTTTTTCTTTTACTCTCGTCATTTGTATTATGTTGTTGCATAACTTGATACGTCCCTCCTGTATGTTGTCAGGAGATAGGATTCTTTGTGAGCTAGTTTTCAGTGGAGTCAAATGTGAAATGCCCTGTGTTTTGTGGCCTAAGCTCTAAACAGTGGTTATATATTTTGTAGATGCAAAATTTAATATGGGAAATATACCTTCTCATGTTAATTATCTGTTTGAAGTTAACAGATACGTTTCTGTTCATTCATTTTTCCCTTTCCTCTGTGCTTGTAAAATTATTGATTATTGTTAAAATGTGTCCTGTCTTTTGAGACAAACAGTGTCATGGAGTTGTTTTTTATACAGGTTGTTGGAACGGTCTTCACACACCACCAAAAATGTGTGATTGTGGACACACAAGCTGCTGGTAATAACCGGAAGATAACTGCTTTTATAGGAGGTCTTGATCTATGTGATGGTCGCTATGACACACCCGAGCATCGTCTGTTTCGTAATCTTGACGATGTATTTGATGGTGATTTCCACAATCCTACATTTTCTGTAAGTTTCAGCCCAATTGGGAATATTAATTTGTTAAGCGTTTCACTTATTCTTTCATTTTGTTAGAAATCTGGAAAATCTTGTTTTAACTATTTTCAATAGAATCTTTTTTGGTTATATTATCCATAATGTCTTGATTGAACCCTTGGTCGGAATAAAAACTGCTGTGTACACCCTCTAATCTATTATCCATGATTTGTCTGCCAAGTACATAGTAGCTTCTGAATGGAATTTATATTATGTAATATCATTGATGCCATTGATAATGTCTTACTGAAACCCCAAGTGGTTTGGAAAGATACACGATAAGATTGTATGTAAAGCTCTCTTGAGAGACTCAGATGTTGTTTGTTTGGTCACCAAGTATATTGAAGTTTATCCATAGAATTTTTATTTTGTAATTTGCCCATAAGCACCTAGAGTGGGGGATTGGAAGTTACACCATTCCTATAGTTGGGGTTTGTTACCACAACTTAAGATCCCCTTCCAAATCCCCACCCACCCCTAACCATTGATTACAAATTTGCACTATCCGGGAAAGGAAAAAATATTTTGGGGCAAAGATAGTCTCTGTCATGTGGGCTGTTGAGGGGTGCCTCATGTTAGTCCACCAGAGCTGAGTCTTGGTTCTTGAGTCAGCTTATAGGTTGTCTTTTTGCCATTATTACAAGTATTTGCTCTCCTTTCTTAAGTGACCAATTCTCAGTTGGAACTTTATTTAGACTTGACAGTAACCCAATTGTGTTATTTGCTTCTAAATAATGTTCTAGAACAATCTTAGATATCAAATTTATTGGACTCAGTTTGATAAATGAATGATAAGGAGCTAATTGTAATTGTCAGCTCCAAACATACAATTCCTTTTGTTTATGTTGTCCCTTGTGACCTTGTTTGTATGACCAAGTTAAGGACCTAGTAAAAGATTGGTAATAAGTAATAACTAACAGATTTTTATTGTCTTGTATCATTATTGTAGGATAGGGTAATCCTGTTTATTGTAGGTTGCATATCTATGGATTATTGATTGTGAAAGCCAATTATGTTTTGCTATTTTTATGTTGTAGGAAGTACTGATTTATGGTTTTATTACAATGTTGTAACACTTTGACTTTGATTTAATTTTACTTCTCAGTTCTCACCACTCATGTATATTTTGTCTGTGGTAGTCTGGAACAAGAGTTCCTAGACAACCATGGCATGATTTGCACTGCAGAATAGATGGAGCTGCTGCATATGATGTTTTATGGTTTTATTACAATGTTGTAGCACTTTGACTTTGATTTATTGTTACTTCTCAGTTCTCACCACTCTTGTATATTTTGTTTGTGGTAGTCTGGAACAAGAGGTCCTAGACAACCATGGCATGATTTGCACTGCAGAATAGATGGACCTGCTGCATATGATGTTCTTATTAATTTTGAGCAGCGATGGAGAAAAGCAACTAAGTGGAAAGAGTTTGCTATCCTTTTCAAAAAATCTGCTCAATGGCATGACGATGCTTTAATAAGAATAGAGCGCATCTCATGGATATTAAGTCCTTCTGGTGCTGCTACCTTAAAGGATAAATCAGATTATTATACGGTTCCAGAGGATGACCCTTTAGTATGGGTTTCTAGTGAAGATGATCCTGAAAACTGGCATGTTCAGGTTGGACAATGCAAGCTTAGTTTTGAGTAGACGTTACTTGCCTGCTATTTTTTCTTGATTTTGGAGATAATTCCTTTCATTACATTGTTTTCCAATTCTTACAGATCTTCCGGTCCATTGACTCAGGATCCCTGAAAGGATTTCCCAAACGTGTTGATGTTGCTCTGTCCCAGGTTCATTAACTAGCGTTTTACTTGCTTGTTCATCCTATTTCTACTGTACAGAAAACTCAAAATATGTCGAGTGAACTCTGTACTAGCTTGCAAACCAAACCTATATATTGAGTTTAGAATCTTATATATTGAATTGATTAGAATCATATCCTGCACTTTCTAGTTAACATAATTTTGGGTGCAGAATCTCATCTGTGCTAAAAATTTGGTTATAGACAAAAGCATTCAAACAGCATACATTCAAGCGATCAGATCTGCTCAACACTTTATTTATATTGAAAACCAATACTTCATTGGATCATCGTATGCATGGCCAGCTTATAAAGATGCAGGTTAGGCTTAAATTCATGGTTTTGAAAAGCAAGTTATTTGTCTATAATTTAGTGAGGTGTTTTTCTCTGTTCTGCAGAAAAAGGACATTCTGTAAAAATGATTACATTGATCTTACTGGAAAAAAAAGAGTTGAATGCATATATTTTTTAAATATATATCCCTTTCAGAACTTGATCAGGTAGAGGAAAGAACTGTTGGTATGGTGTGAATTAGGTTCAAATCTGATTAAATGATGATAATTATGTTATTATATTTAGTTTAATTTAGTCGGGAAGAACTCTTATCCCCCAACTCTTTCTAATCTTCTTCTCTTTGTCCTAGAAACTTCTTTGATTAAAAAACAATAATTAATGGTATTATTTTATTTGCTTTAGTAACTAATTGGCTTTTTGCTTCCTTATTTCATTAGATATACTTTCAAATTCCTTTGTTTGTATATCTTTTCTCTGCAAAAGAAAAAGAAAAAAAATCAAAGAGAATGAGATGTCTCATTTATCTTCTGTGGTCAGGGGCTGATAATCTCATCCCAATGGAATTGGCACTGAAAATTGCTAGTAAAATTAGAGCTAAGGAGAGATTTGCTGTCTACATTGTTTTACCAATGTGGCCAGAAGGTGATCCTAAAACTGGGGCTATGCAAGAAATCCTCTTTTGGCAGGTATCTGATTGTCAATTGTTTTGAAGTTTATTGTCCAATTATGGAAATTTACAATTATGAATGTGAAGTCTAAGGATTATGCTTCTCTAAAGTGCACTTTATAGAGTACATTGTAAGTAATTTGTTGATGAGCAAATCAAGGGCGTGAGTTCTCACAAATACTGATAGGAACCAAAATAGGAATGAAAAACTAAAGTAATATTATATTGAATTGAAGTAAATTAAAACTATAGCAGTAGGGTAATGGCTGGAGACAAGCTCCTTACAAGATGAACAATAGAAAACAAACTATAACAGAAATTAGAGAACCCCTTTCCTGAGGAAGAACTAGCTTCTTCACTCAGCCTAGCCAATATTGATACCAATTTCCTCATACCCCTATTCAGTTACGACACCCATATATAATCCTTCGCTCTCCCCCTTTCTGATTCCAGTATCCCCTTCTCCCCTCCCTCTTCACCATGTCAATTCTGTTATCTCTTTCTCTCCTCACTCCCACGAATATGTTCCCTCCTCCTTGTGGAATATGTTCCCTTCTCCTCTCATACAGTTGTGAACCTACATCCTTTGTCTCATTTTCTGTTCCCTGCAACCTCTTTCCTTTCCTACTATAAACCTCACTAATGGGCCTATAGCCTATTGAATACTGGTCTGTTTGTCCGTGTGGTTGTATCATGGGAAAATCAATCATTTATTTCATCTATGGTTACCAAACCTGCAATTTATTCTCTAAAGTGCACCCTCTATGTTTGAGGGATCTTTCTAAAGTTTAGTGCTTCAAAAGATCATAAGTGTAAGTGTAACAAAAAATAAAATATTTACTCTCAAATATATGTTTTCTGTATACAGGGCCAAACAATGCAAATGATGTATGATGTTGTTGCTAGAGAATTGAAATCAATGCAGCTTACTGACGTGCACCCGCAAGATTACCTCAATTTTTATTGCCTTGGTAATCGGGAACACTTTAATGAAGATAGTTCAAGCACAAATGGTGCACAGGTGATTTTCTAAAATAATATTATCGCCATCTTGTTTTTACCTTCAGTATATCTTAATTCTTTTCTTTTAAGCTTCTTTAAAATGAAGTTTATTAACATATTAGACCATATGTGGTTGCTTTATATTTATATCATAGTTATTTGCTACTGTAGATGATGAAATTTTCTTCATATTGACAACAATAATAGTAATGTCTTGCCAGTAATATCACTCACTCACTCACAAACAAAATGATGTATTCTAAAATGTTATTTTGTTTACCCTAAGCTTCGTAATATATATTGTCCAAAGCATTGATTGCTTGATTTCATACATGGGGACTGAGGATAGATTTTACCTTGTTAGCATTCAAACTGTAGAAGATATTTTCACATTTCATCGAACAGTTTCCCCCCCTCCTGATCACATTTCATGTTTCTTTTTTTGGGGGTACATCTCAGAAAAAGGTTGGGAATATATTTTTATATATATCCAAATTGTATCTTGACTTTTGAAATACTTATGTAGTTCTCTTCATAGTAGACAATGATCAAGAATTGGTTGAGTATATTTTCCTTGTCAGGTCTCAACGGCATATAAATATCGCCGTTTTATGATTTATGTGCATGCTAAAGGGATGATCGTCGATGATGAGTATGTTATAATTGGATCTGCTAATATAAACCAAAGATCTATGGCTGGTACTAAGGATACTGAGATAGCTATGGGTGCATATCAACCCCATTACACGTGGTCAGCAAAGAAAAGACATCCACATGGCCAGGTTTGTATTTATCCCTAAGCTTTTAATTCTTATAGCAAATTTTCTAATTGTAAATCTCTTTCTCCAGCCGCAAATGACATGTGACAACCTGAGAGCACTCTAATGAGTTCGAAGTCACGTCTTACCTAAATTGATTACATAATACATAGTGATTCTAGTATAAGTAGACCTGGAAATCACCCTTATCTTTTACTGAATGTGAATGACTTCCTCCCAAATTATTGAATTACTTAATGATCTCATGGATAAGTAACCAAATAAAAATCATTGCTAGTTTAACTTTCCACCTATGTATATCTTGTATGGCTGTACCTCTATGTACTATGTCTCTTGGGATATTGATCAATGCCTTAATGGTGTGATGAACCTCTTAGCTGTTGTGTGCCAATATATACCATGTGATATTATATATTTATTACATTCAATGGTTTTTGTTTCTGCAGATTTATGGTTACAGAATGTCACTTTGGGGAGAGCATCTTGGCATGTTAGATGAAACTTTTGAAGAACCAGAGAGATTGGAGTGTGTGCATAAAGTGAATAAAATTGCAGACAACAATTGGACATTATTCACTTCTGAAGATTTCTCACTTTTGCAGGGACATCTTCTTAAGTATCCTGTACAGGTAGATTCCGATGGGAAGATTAGATCCCTACCTGACTGTGAAAATTTCCCCGATGCTGGCGGTAAGATATTGGGGGCTCACTCCACGACAATTCCAGATATCCTAACAACTTAAACTCCTGAATTCATGTTGTTGAAGATTTGTAAAGATTGTTTGATGTGTTGCCTGCCCCTTCCTTAGAAAGAGGACAGAAAAAGAAGTTGGGGGTGAAGTTATGTAGCTTTCTGTACTTAAGAATGATTGTTCAGATCACTTGTCTATCTTTCACACAGAATTGATTCATATTTTGAAAGGATCACCAGTTTATAGATTGTGTATATCCATTACCTTGTCCTTTATTTGGTCATAGTTTTTCGCAATCTAATATGCATTCATAGATTGTACGTTTTTCTCCATACTTTTTTTAAGTGGCAAAATCTCTAAATTGGTATTCAGTATACGAGGCAAGAACACAATTATTATTATAAAAAATGAGAACGCTTATGGATAAAAATTAATGAATTAGATTAGTTTTTGATTAAAATAATCACGAAGCTCTCTCTCATACTAAAATTACCCCCAACCCCTCCAACACCCGTTTGCTTTCGCTCTGGTTATGCCATCCTCTTCCCTTATTTGTGAGATTATTGTATTTTCACAAGAACCATTTTGATTAGAATGAACCTTGAACAAATACAATATATCATTACTAAGCAATATAATTATAACCTAGTAAGATCATTTAATCCCATATCAGAATTAAGAGGACACTGCTATATTTCTTGCATATTACCACAAAAAATGAGTACCAAAACAACGTAGTTTGTAGAGTTTGTACTAGTTATTCTTATGAAATCTAAGAATGACAATGCAATTTGGATTTCCTCTCCCATATCTTTTTCTGCTTTAGCCAGAAGTAATTTTATTTTAGCTTAGAACCTTCACTAGAACTCCTTGAGTTTCATTTTCATCCTTATCATGGTCATGTAACGAGATTGCTGGTCTAAGGTGAGGATGTGTTTTGGGGTAGTTTGGTCTTCACAAAAGCAAAAGAAAAGTTGAGGTGTGAAGATAGTAAAAAGTGATGTGTGAATAAAAAAGCCCTTTAATTTGTCCATTGTCAGCCAAAAAAGTCAACAGGCCTTGTCCATCTTAATAACCCGACTTGACCCATATGATGGCTCGCTATATGAATTGAAGGTCAATTTGTTATTACTTTAGGACAAAACCCTTACCCTTCGTTGTCTTATACCTGATTCTTCATTGCCACTCGAGGGTCAACACTTGAAGATCTTAGCTCGTGGCAATGGCAAGTTCTCTATCTCAATCCATTCCCTTCGCTCAGATTATTCTCTACGACTTGACCTAGATATTTTTTTTTCTTTTCTCTGTTTTAATATTTTTTCCAATTATTTTGCAGGTCGATTATCCACCGAGAAGGTAAACCCCATAATCCTTTTGGATTATGGTAATCATGATAATCAAATATTTATGATGCACGATCATCATGTCGCATTTGACATGATCTTCGTCTGTGTTCATGTTTTTTTAATTCTAACGCACTATGAATTGTAACATTGAAAATGATTTGCTAATGAATTTGTTTCAGACTAAGTTTAGCCTTGTAGGTAGGTCCCGAAGATAGCCTATGCTTGAAGCATTTAGTTGTGTTATTTTCGGTGTTTACCCAAGCCCCCCTAGGTAGGTCACCTTGTAGTAGTATTGCCCTAGGCTGTTGATTTGGGATTTGATCTCCTCAATCTCGGGGAGAACAAAGGGATGATCACCGGAGATCCACTGGGGATCCCAGATATTCGACTGAGTTATGGGTGGTATTGGACCGAGATTTAACTCGACCTAAATTTGGGAGGGTCCACAACCCTCCTAGTCTCGAGCCATAGGTGAAAAAATTGTGGAGAAATACTAAGGATTACATGAAGTTGACTACACATTTTGGCTTTTGTCCAGAAGGATCCACAATCGAGATCTAGCTCAGATGCTTGGCCCGGATTCAGGAGGGTCCAGAATGAAAATTCTTAGTTAGGTTATCCCAAACAAGTTTTGTGCAATAATTTGTTTGTAAACGAAATGTTGGTATTTTTTGTTGTAATATGAGATTCTAAATCCAAACTCAAGGTTCAAGGAATGTGGAGGATTATTTGTTAATGAATTCATTTGCCTCTTTGGTGATGATTGAATATTTCAGGAATTCAAGGTCCCCTTCCCCATGGAGAGCTCAGTCAAGGTCCAAGTCAAGGTCTAGATCTAGGCTTAGGTCTAGGTCCCGGTCAAGATCTTTTGAGAAACAAAGGCCAAGATCTCGGTCGAGAAGTCGTGGAAGGTTAGTTCCAACTATGATATCATTCAAGAGTTGTGGCTATTGACCGTGCCACTCTTTTTTCCATTATATCCCTTCTAATATGTCTAATACTTCTTCCTTTTGTGCACTCTATCCTACATTGTGGACTGAATGATGTTGTCTTGTTCAGATCAAGATCAAGAAGTAACGAAAGGTTAGTCACTTTCCATTTTACTCGTATTCATTCATAATTCTTTCACTGAAAGATAAAGTCTAATATTTTGAAGTATTTCTGAAGGGGACAACTGTGCTTGTGTGTTCTGATTAGGGATGGAAATGGGTCAGGCCGCCTATCAGGGACCTTTGGCTTGGCCTGTTTGTAACACCCCAATATTTTATAATTATTAAATATGGATTTGAAGTAATATTTTAGGACGATTAGAAAATTAAAATTCACCATTTAGTAAGGTTTTTAGAATTTATTACATATTTTGAAATAAAATTCAATTTAAGTTATTCTAATTACTAGAAAATTCTAAGAAAATGATGAGCATAATTTTGAGAATTTTCTTGTAATTAGAGGCTAAATAGACTTAGTGATAGTGATTTTGCAAATTAAGAACAACAAGAAAATAAGATTTTTGCTATTTCATGGAATTAAAGGAAAGTATAGTAGCTTTTGGCTTTGAAGCAATAGGTGGCCGTGTGACAACAAGGGAGAAAAGATTGGCAATTAAAATTAGTCAACAAAGATGAAATTAGTGAATAAATCCAAGTGCAAATCAAATCAAATAAAATAACTAGAAACCAAAATAAAACAAAAGAAAACATTATTGGCACAAAAGGAGGAAACTACGGTGGAAAGGAAGAAAACAAATTACAAACAGCCCTTGCATCATGAATGCCACGTGAAATCAAGCAAGAATAAGGAAGGAAGGGC
>PYAF01005264.1:93628-114909 GCA_007407185.1 Glycine tomentella | reverse complement strand
GTGAACGGTGGTGCATAGCTGGAAGACAGCTTGTGTGCAGCTGGAACTGGTAGACAGCTGGTGAACGGCTGGTCATCAATGGAGGCTCCAGAGGCTGCTGGTCTTCAATGGCGGCTGGACATCATCATTATTTAATTGCGGTAGCACTGTTTTAACCATGAAAATAACACACTCATTATAGTGAGTCTTACAAGATCGAATTTTAACCAAGATGAGATGACAAAGGGGGTCAACATACCCTTGATATCCTGTTAAAAAGATTTGGATTCACTTTACCATATTTTTAAAACGTGTTTAAATTATAAAATATTAATCCAACCTGTTTTAAGTTAGTTTGATAGGTTCCCTTGAGAAAGAATTAAGAAAAATATAAACTTAAATAAACAAAAAAACATAGTAAAATATTGATATCAAAACTTAAATTTTGTTAATTAAATTTGTGCATGGAAGGATTAAGAGATAAAGAAAGAAAATCTTGACAACTTTTTAAATTTTTATTCATTAAATTTTAAAATCCAATTGGATCAATAGGTTCCATATAAAAATGATGAATAATTAGGATTTGAATGAAGTGTAAAAATGATGAATAATTATGGGATAATATTTATCCATTAATTATGTGGGCGTGAATGCTGTGTAAAAAAAGTTTTGAAAAGATATAAACTAAAGTAATTTGGTGGGAATAATGGATATATATTCCTCTATAAGAATGTTTTCATGAAAAGAATGAAAAATGACATCCCCCCCTCCCCACCTTTTTTGTTGAAAAGTTATTTAAAATCTGAATGCCAGCTACAATACCTCGACCATAGCCATTGAAATTGAAATGGTATCTATTCTTGGAACTCTAGGCATGTTTTTTCTTATATCAAAGCATCAATTGTGTTCCCAGCAAACTTACCTGATTTGGCCAAGAAAATATTTATTTATTTTTGCTAAGAATAAGTACAAGTATATATCTGTCATAAAAAAGTACAAGTAGTATATAATATGCACTGCGGCATATTCTCGACATTAAAGATAAATCCGTATTAAATTAAAGTTTAATATTAAGTAGCAGTATAATATTTTCAGTACTTAATATGATTCTTTTCAAATATTAAGATTTGTTATTCAAAATATGATAACTACAAAGAAGTGTAATTATTATTTTTGTTGCCTCAATTCATATTTAATTTCATTGGACAAAAAAGAAGATATTTTTTAGTTCTCCAAACTGTTCGCTAACTTGTGGAAAGAAACTGAGAAAAATATCAGCATCAGCAGAGTCAAAATATCTTTGTTGGCAAAAAGACACTTGTTACAATCAGATCCAATTTTATAACAGCTATTTTTTATATGATTATAACAGCCAAATTTTAATTAGATTACGAAAAAGATAAAAATCAAAATTTAATTTCACGAAGAGAGAATATCCATGGTAGTGTCATCATAAGTCATAAGTAGTACTTACTAAGAACTAGAACTCAATTCCAATTTTGAGGAGTGTATCTCAATAAATTGAATAAAATATATAAATTATTATAAATTCCACTTTGATTCCATAGAAAAATGACCCAACTTTTTAACTTCTTATCTACATCAACAACGAGGACTATAGAGGATAATTGTTTTATTTATTTATTATTTCTTTATTACTATTTGCAGCCCGAAACAGACAATGTTCGAGCATGAATGAGTGTGATAAAAGCAAAGCATAGTTAGCAACGCCACCATAAGAATCTCATCTCATTCATTCTATCCATCATCAACAGCATAAAGCAAACACAATTAAAATGAGGTTTAGTTTAATTGAATTAACCAAATAATTAAACAATTACAATAATAACATCAACTCCACTCCCACAAACCGAGACGCTCTCTCTCTCTCTCTCTTCCCTTCTCAGCATTCTACGTCGTTGTTTCGTTACAAAATGCTGGGTTCACGTTTCTGCGTCCGCACCGTATCCGGCGTGGGCTCCGCCGCAGCTGATCACACGAATGCCGCCACCACCACCCGCTCCGTTCCTACCTCCGTCGCTGTCGACTTCTCGCCGCTCCACCTCTCACGGCTCCGGTCCCGCCGCCGCAGATCCATCCTCATTTCCTGCGATTCCTCCCGCCGCAGATCCATCTCCGGCGACTCTTACGGCAACAACAACGATTATCTCGAAGCTTCTCTCCTTCTCTCAGGTTACTCACTCTCACGTCACGTCTCGATCGCGTTTATATAACATAAAATTTAAATACAATGCTTCTTCGCGTTTTTCCTTTTCCTCAAAATAAAAGAAAAGAAAGAAAGAAAGAAAGAAAGAAAAAGAAAAAGAAAAGTTTGTTATGACTATAACAGATTAATTGTTTTACAGTAGTAGTGTGTTGTAGTAACTCTGGTTGTTTTGATCGTTTAGGTCTATCCATGTGTATGATCCATGCCTGAAATTTTATTTACTTAAACTAGCGCAGAAACGTTCTCCCACTATCATTTGTGGAAGCATAGATTTCAACCGGAGTTTCAATGGAAATCGTCTACTCCGTCGATTCCCTTGTCCAGAACAGATAATACTTTATTGAGACATGGCTTCTTACAGCGTTTCAAGAATCCTACGATTTTTCTCAGGATTTCTTGCGATGGAGACTATATTCTGCCCATTGTTGTAGGTATGTGCCAGTCTATACTTTGAATTTCCCTGAATTTTTTGGAAATTTTGGTTCTATTAACTTTGTTTCTTTGTTGGTGCAGGGCAGATTGCTATTGAGAAACTTATGGATGCGGAATCTGAACAAGAAAGTGAGGTATTTTTCAGCCTGTATCCGAATGGTTGTTCACTTTGTTTTTTTCGTTGTGATCGGTACTTAGAAAATGGTGATATTGCAGGAATGTCCTGACCAGTACCAGTTTGTGGAAAACCTAGTTGGAAGACTAGACCATGAAGTATGAAGCTAAGCATTTCCCGCATTACATTGATGCCTGTGGATGTTTTATCAATCGATGCTTCTTTTCTTTTAATTTTTGTTTATTTTGATGTTTGCATCATAGGTGTAGTGAGTAATATTATGCAAATGGCAGCAACAAAGAGTATTCTGCATCTCTAACCGTCCACCAAATCATAGAATACTACAGCGGATTTTCTGCGCCAGCTAATGGCCTTTCTTTTTAGTCTAATTACATCTTTTATCCCTTAGCACAGATTATTGGGTTAGATCATATCATCAATACCTCTTGCATCTTTGTGTTTTTGTTTGACAATAATCATACTAAAAAAGAAAGAAGTACTATTTGGATAAAGTAATTTGAGTCCTCTTAAGAGCAAATTTCAGTTAGCAATCTCTCTGATCAATCTTCATATTCCTGGTGCAAAAGTTCTAAAACAATAACAATGTAGCATTACCATTCTATCATGCTTGGTCTAATTCCTTCAAATACAAATTGAATGTCAAATAAATAATTCAAAAGTATTTCCATTATTTGACCCTTTCAGGTGACAATGGTGAGAATTACAGAGAGAGTAGTCAGCACTTACTTTGCCAGATTATACCTTAGTCAGGTTTTGAAAACTTTTCTATTCATAAATGATAAAAACACCTCTATCTTAAGCTCTTAGATTCATAAAAGTGCTCATAAAAGTTAATAATTCCTTCAGCCAGGGAAAACTGATCTTATCAGTGTGGATGCCCGTCCCTCAGATGCCATTAATGTTGCAAATAGATGCAAGGTATGAATTCTATGGTGACACTGCCAATATTTGTTATGAAAATTTATGTTTTGAACAAGAATCAACAAAAACTATAGCACATCTATTCTTATGTAAAAATCCTACTCTCCTAGTTAAATGCATTTGGTACAATGATATGAGACAAATCCACTTGTATGATTTTAAAGTTGATTTGTGCAGGCTCCAATATATGTAAGTAAAGAAATTGTTTTCACAGATGCTATCAGAATTGGTTATGGAATGGGCGGAGTGTGTAATAAAAAGGCTATTTATGATGTATTGCTTGACAGGTATTGCATAGTTATTGACTTATTGTGTAAAATGTGTCATCTATGCCATCATAGATTTTGTGTACGAGTCACTGCAAGATCGAACCCCTTCCTTTACATTCTTATTTATCATGAGTCTAAACTTTGTATGTTGTCTCCAGTGCTGTAGATGGTCCAGATTTGGTAGCTCAAGAACTAAGTATGATGCATAATATGCATATAGCTATCAAACAGGAAAGATTTAAAGATGCAGGTAAAACATCTTTTACATATGATTGCATATATATGTTGGTTGTTATGGAATGCCTAACGCGGGGTAGTGTTGTGGAATCATCCAAGTTTGTTGGTTGCCTTTTGCAGCTATATGGAGAGACAAACTTGCTAATCTTCGTAAATCAGCCCATGAGCTCTAATTAGCTTGTTAGGTATATCCTACTATTTCCACATTTGGAATTTGATGTTTAAAAAATAAAAAATAAAAAATCATGTCTCTATAGTAGTTTGACTGTCTAATTGTCTGTTGAAATTTTTCATGTGATGACAGGGTCAGTTCTGAAGAATATAGGGGTATTATGGGTATCTTATTCCTGATAATTTTTCATCAGGTGTATATTGGGGTATAAGTCACAGAAATTAAGGCAACTAGCAAAATTAAATGTTGTACAGCTGTGTCTTATAGTCGTCGACCCCACGTTGTGCACCAAATGTATTTGAATGTCCTAAACCTTGTACAAGATTGTCGTGCTTCTACCAATACTCAGAAACGACGACGATGATCTTTGTATGCATGCAATCCTGGAAATGATCATCAATGAGAATTATCTCATGTTTGTTTTAAAGTCACATAATATAAATATGTACATATTAATTTAGTTATGCGTCTCAATTATATTTAACAGTTCAAAAATCAATAGTCAATACTATCAACCTTTAAATCAAATGGATACTTAATATGACCTTGTCACTCTAATGGATGAATATAACATCTTTTAAGCAGACCATGGAATGTGAATGAGGCAATGAGCTGCCATGTAAATTCTAATAATAGAATATAATAACAGAAAGATGATTTATGTAAACTTGGCAGTGCGAAGTTATATATTGCTATCGTTTACTGACCATTTGACTAATATGGCGTTTTCTATGTTAAAAATGCTCACAGTAACTACAGAATCGTTTGGGTCCTTCACATGGATTCCAAAGGTTTCACATCAACTCATTCATTGTATAGCTTGTAACTGGTGTTTTACTTGAATTCTGATGCACAGATCAAATTATCAAAAGGCCATTTTAATGCGATCGTTTCATCCTACTCCTAGTGCTCAGGCCTAATTAATCATTAGTATTTTTATATGAACTGCAAGAGATGATTCACAGTGCATAACTTAAAACGAAAAGAACCAAAAGAACAACTATAATCATAGTTTGATGATTCTAAATAACCTTATTATATCTTAATATAATGTTGAAGAACTTAACTTCTTTCTTAATCCAAGTGATATCTGAAAAGTTACCAAAGTCAGTCAAAATACAAAATGTATCCAGATCAACCAAATCTGCAGTTAGAAACTACATCTCCACTAGTAAAAGCAGATATCAAATGCAGAGGCAAGATGAGATCATAAAAGCATCACAGTTAATTATATTTATGCAGAAAGATGGTAGCTGAAAATTCTTGATACCATGACAATCATTCGTATGCATGGTGTTGCGTATTCGGCAAGTGCACCGATCGTACAAGTAATATAATGAAAAAGTAAGGGATTTGTCGTTCCCAACGAGGATTGTTTGACCAAATAAACTATAACTTTGATCGATAAGGTGGATATCAAAATAAAGAAGAATAATGTTGTGGTTGTTGTTGTGTGAATTGATTAAATGAGATTAGAACTAAATGCAAGCTTAAATTAATATCGAAAGCAAATTATAGAATAACAGTGTGTATGGAAATGTAGCTAGGGCAACCTACACTCAATGTGCCTCTCTATGGAATGATATTGACTACTATATTCTATTATCCAAACTATTCAACTGATGCGTTCTTCTTATATTGACTAAGCTTTGATGTCTCTTCCACTTAGTTCTTTAACCCACCATCCAACCCTAATCTCTTAGTGATCTTAAGCAAGTTAAGCATTAAGCAACGCATAAATAAGTTAAGTTGCAAGCACCCATCCCTATGTCTAGGAGATGTTAGCAAGTTACCACACTTAGGTCTGAAACCAAAGCCCCAATATGTCTATTGTGAACTTAAGCTCTAAGCTTTTACCTAGGTTAGCTAAGTCTAGGCAAAAGAAGAAAAGAGAAGTACAAAGTGCAGTAAAATAGCTGGTAATAAATGAACAATAGCATTCAATACATCCCAAGGAGATTTACATTAAGTGCTTTAGCCCTAACTACATTGAATGCTCAGCCAAACCTCATAATGGGTGGTTGAGCTACAATAATGAACATGCTTAGCTGAGTAGAGAAGAAGAAGAGGAAGAAGGAATCCCCACTTTGGTCTTCAACCTCCCAAGCCCTAGCTAGCTAATCCCAAGCTTCAACAACTTCAAGTGTATGTTTTCTTCAGTGCCAAAAAAAACGTCCTTCAATATTAGAGTAAAGGTGTTTATAAGGGAAGGTCCAAATACCATCTTGCCCCTTAACACATTTAAAATAACACGTTCTGCAGATTCCCACGCCTGGGGCGTGGCTTTCCACGCCTGAGGCGTGGCAGTCCAGAGAGATCTTCAGATGGAGGCCACTTCCCACGCCTGAGGCGTGGCTGTCCACGCTTGGAGCGTGGCTTGACAGAGGAATCCACACTTGGAGGCACTTTCCCACTCCTGGGGCGTGGGTTCCCACGCTTGGAGCGTGGACTTCCAGAGCTTTCAAAATTGGCTTGAATCATGTCTTTTCCTGCTACAAAAGCTGTCCAAAATAGCACAACACATCATAGGGATGAATTCATCAACTTTTATCATAATTAGATGCAATTCTAAGCTATTTGTTGATGATTTTTGGCTTGTAACACCTTGAAAAGGATCATATGCTAGATGCATATCAAACAATTCCCAGATTTAGATATTGCTGTCCTCAGCAATGAACAAAAAGTTTGAATAGGAAGTATGGATCAAGTTTTCAGTGATGACTTGCATAAAACAAGTTTCAAGTAGAGAATGCTACAAATGACTGCTTCACAATCAACTTCAGACAAAGCTTTTCAAATCCATCAAACAATGAGTCCTAACTTAAATACCCCTCACGGATGCAAATTTCACTCAACACTCAAGTGTTTGGGGTATTATAAACTCTCAATCCATCACCATTCTAGCACTACTATAAACTTGATCTTATTCTCTAGTTCCTAAAAACAAGAAACATAAACACATGCAAAGTTGATCAAAAGGTCTTGAAAGGTTGTAACTTGGCTTGGCTAAAAGGCTAGACAAATTTGGAAAGTGACTAAATAATAATTGAGATTGGAATAGCATCAACTTTTCTATTCATTCATATTTTCATTCATTTCATTTCACTACCTCTTTTTAGCATTTCTTTTTCTTTTTCATTTCCCCTTTTTTTTTTTTGCTTTGCCTCCTTTTTCTTTCATTTCATTTCAGACCATCTTTTGATTTTTCTTCTTTCATTTCTAACACTTTTCACCTGAATTCTTTTCTTTTATCCACAATCATATTTGCATTCCAATCTCAACCAAGGTGAGGTTATGATAGTGGTTTACAACATTCATTTATCAGGTGTTTGAAAAAAAAAATTAGGTCTTAGGCTCAAAGGGCTAACAAAGGATTAAAATTTTCAGGGAAAGCTATTTGGCTCAAGCTTAAAAGAACAAAATGCCTTTATCACATCAACTTATGCATGTATCAGAGAGAAATGGATCAAGTTCTAGTGTACTATCACAGTGAGGCATCCCTCAAAATAAATTAACTGTATGGGCTCAATCCTCACTGGCTATGGTATCAAGCTAGACTCATGATGATTTCAAATCAAACTTTGTTTTCCATTTCAAACTGAACTCAGTCATACAAGCATTCAACTCAATTCATGTTCTATACAAAATCAATCCAGAATTCATATCACCAAGACTTCCTAAAATATCAACACATTCACTGATTTGGCACTTCTAAATCTGAGTCATGCTATGCTTTAGCAAAATTCTAAAAGTAAAACCTAAACTCTAAATCAATTCTTGTATTCCTGTATGGATTAACAAAAAGAAAATTTCTGCCTGTACCATATCTGTTCATAATTCACAAAAAGAAACTATTCACCAAAAGATTCATCATTCACAAAAAGAATTTTGTTCCAAAAAGAATTTCAGACGTCCTTTGTTCTCAACATCATTAATTTCCTCAATTAACGCATACCTCAATTCCCAGATTTAATTTTTGCTGTCCCCAACAAACAATTAAGGACTAGGTATGGAAAGAAACAAAATAAGTAAGCGTTATTTGAGGACACAAGACAAACGGAACATCAGTCTAAACGATATACCAAAATATATACTAACTTCAATGCAATTGTCATAGAAACTGAGATGTGAAACACAGTGCAGGAGAGCTAACCAAAGAGCTCAGCAAAAGGGTACTGATAAGTCTAAAATGCAGAAATGTTCAGAGGTCTAAGCACATGCACCATCAGTTCACAAAAGGTGCGCAAAAAGTCTAAAACAAACAACTAGACTAAAGCATAAAATGAAAAGTAAACAAAAGCAGAATTAAAGATAGAGGCAATGAAAGAGATCCAGGTCAGCGGGACGGATCATCGTCCATGGGGTCTGCTTCAGCTGGTGGTGATGAAGGATATGCAAAAGCGAGTGCAGGAGGCTGTGGCTGATACTCTGTAGGGTCAATAGACAAATGTCGGCGAATGGCTTCTAGCATACGGCATTGACTGTCTATCTTCTGCTGCATCTGAATGTAACTCGCGGAGTCTTCATAGATGGGGGTACGGTGAGATGAAGATCCGGGTGTGGCAGGTGAAGGAGCTCTGGGAGGAGGCGAAGCAGCTCCAGGTGGAGGGTGTGGAATCTCATACTGGGGCTCGCCGAGACCCTCATGTGGTGCTTGCCGAGGACTGCGGGCATCCATCTCTTCCTGGGACATGTCAGTAGCACGGAGAAGTTGTTCTTGGAGCATATGTTTTACTGAATCCAAATAAATCCGGTGTGTCAGAGTGGGGCCCGGTTGCACATCCCGTGGCTCATCATCAGGGATCTCTAACCCTGCATGCCTACATAACTGTGAAATAAGCGAGGAATGTGCCAGATGGAACCGGCTACTGCTGTCAAGTGCCATGTGCAGAATCCTGTTGGAGAGGATAGATGCAATGTGGAGATTCTGCTCACTCAGCAACACATAAAGCAGGCACGTCCGCTCAACATTGACATCTGACAAATTAGTGGAAGGGATTATGGTATGGTTAACGAACTGATGCCAGAAGTCGGCCTCGGGAATCAGCTTGGATCTCTTCAGCTTTTCCGGGATCCCTTCTGCACCAGCCTTCATCTTCCAAGACGAAAACCGCGCAGTGATGCCTCGGCGAAGCTCATCAGCTAATGGAGGCATGTCATCTATGTATAGAGCCTTGCCGGTACCCGGAATTGGTTGCATCCTTTCAAATTTCTGGGCAAAAGCACATCCATACTGTCGTTCATATGAGGTGTGGAGGAAACTCTCAATGAAGGCTGGGTCAAATGGAACTCTGACTCCTCGTACCCAGCTGCGTCTCCTTTCTTCAACTGTATCCCTGTCCACATTGGCCAGGAATTCTTTCAATATGGAGCTGGAGCTCGGTTCTGGGAAGCTGACTAGGGTGTGCCAGTGACGCCTGGTAATCACCTCCAGGATAGGTGAATCAGCTGGTAGACCCTCCCATGCTATACGCTTTTCTGGAATTATCTTCTTGGGAAGATACCATTTATCGAACCTCTCTTGGTGCTCGCGAGATCGGAAGCGACCATCATCATAATCAGAAGATCGGGGTCGCTTGCTGCTGGCCCCTGTGGTGGCCTTTTGCTTGCCTTTGTCCACTTGCTTTCCCTGAAACTCAGAAAATTCCAATGTACCACATGGTTTCCATTAGGCTTGTTCAAAACAGAGAAGGTATACAATTGGATATTCCAAATTCCCAGATTTATTTTCAACCATAGTATTAACAATTAGAATCCAAGCATAACATATGGTTACAACAAGTTAAGCATATTCCTGGGAACAGAGTTTCATATGCACATTAAAACAGCCAAATGGATATACAAAGATTACACAAAGCTAACGAGCATGGAAGCAAATTGGAAAGAAAATATGTATGAGAAGGCTGTGTATGGAATTCCCAGATTTGATCTCAAAGATGAGGCACAATGAATGTATCTAATTCAGAGAATTTGTGCTCCTTTCCAAGCATTGAAATCAAAACCGAATCATGTAAACCACATGGTCAATTAATTCTCACCGACACAAGGCAGTCCATTAAAACTTAGTCCCCAACTCAGAATTCCACACATGATCATCATAGCATAAATGCAAAATAGAGCCCTATCTACACTACCATTCCCAGATTTAATTCAAATAAAATCTCACACAAAGCGCTTCAATTTAGGTAATCAATTCAGAGCATATGTGTGCCATGGGTAAAACAACATTCAATCTCATCAGCAGGGCTTCAACAGTTGATTGGCCATCTCATAGTTCTAGGGTTTTATTCACAATTGCAGAATAGCAAGCCAAACAATGGAATAAACATGAAAGCCTTTAAGAACCCTAGAACAATTGAAGTACGCCCCAAATATAGTAGCCTAAGACATGATAACACCGTGAAATAAATCAATTAGGCAATGAGGGCAAAATTGCAGAACATGACAAGAAAGCCCTTTGTATGAGTGAATAACATTCATACTTTTGCAATCAATCAAGTAAAGAACAGACCTACAACAAGCCTTCCACAAGTAAAGAACAGGGTTCTTCATGAAAAGCTGTCCACGCCTGGGGCGTGGCGTCCCACGCCTGGGGCGTGGGCTGGGAAAAACAAAAACCTTAAAGCTGCAGCAATGGGGTGAAAGGCACCCCATTCCATGCTGTTTTTAATCCACAGAGCAACCCAAAAGGAGTAAAGCTTACCTTATCACGAGCCATGGATGAATGCACTATGAGTTTGAAAACTTCCAAAGCTATGCAACCCACTTGGACGAAAACGTGAAATGGAATTGGAGAGGAGATGAAATGAAATGGAGGTGAGAGAGAGAACAGAAGTGAGAGAGATAGATGATAAATGAGATGTTAATAGGAATTAATAGGAGAATGGAGGTTATGGAGGTGAGTTAATGGTAGTTTTTGGAAGTGGGAGGAGTGGGGTTCTGTTTAAGAGTGTGAGGGAGAGGAGAGGAATTCGAAAATTCGAATTTAAAAGCGCTGCAGAAATTACCACGCTTGGAGCGTGACAATCCACGCCTGGGGCGTGGAAGTCCAGAGGTCTTTGGAGTTCCAGGGAAGTTTCAGCCACCTCAGGTTCTTCAGCCACTACAGTAGTTTCTTGTTCATCATCTCTTGGGACCACCTTAGCTTTTTCTTTGGGAGTAATCACAATCCCACTTCTTGTAGTGATGGCCTTCGCATGTTCCCTAGGATTTATAACAGTATCACTAGGGAATTGACCCTGTGGTCTCTCTGCTAGCTGCCTTGAAAGCTGGCCAATTTGAACCTCCAAGTTTCTGATGGATGCATCTTGGTTCTTATGATGAGCCCTTGTCTCATTCATGAATGCATCAGTCGCTTGGATATGGTCATTGGTAGTCCGAGCTAGTTGCAGCATAGCCTTCTCCAATTCGGAAGGTTCCTTAGGAGGGATGGGAGGGGGTTGCAAGTAATGGTTGGACTTATAGTCTAAACCACTTCCTTGGGTCCTCCTTTGGAAATTGTGTCCGGGGTGGCTACTAGAAGCATGGCCTTGGTTTCTCTGATAATTGTTAGGGGGTCTCTGGTCATACCACACACCATTGACCTGAATCGGATCAGCTCCTATCAAAGTAGGACATTCATTTGATTCGTGGTCCCCTTGACAATATTCACACACAACTGCATTAGCTTTAATAGATGAAGCTTGAGCTTTAGCAATCTCAAGTTTATCTATCTTAGCATTAAGGATGGCCAGTTGTTGTGACAGCAGTTTTTGCTCGGCCAACATAGCATCGCTACTCCCCAAATGAATGACTTCTCTCTTGGCCTTGGCTGCAATACTCTCATTTTCATTTCTGGCCAATGAGTCGATCAAATCAAATGTCTGAGCAGCTGTCTTCGACCTTATGGAACCTCCAGCAGCACCATTCACCACTAATCTGGACTCAGGTAGCATTCCATTGAAGAAAATGCGCACCTTCTTGCCTACCGTCATGTCATACTGAGGGCACCGCCGGATGAGTTCTTGGAATCGATTCCAAGCTGCACACAAGGTTTCTCCTTCTTGTTGAGTGAAATTGGTGATTTCGTTCACCAATCTATTGTACTTCTCCATGGAGAAATATTGTGCGAAGAACTTGGACATCAATTCCTCCCAGGTGGTAATACTGTTAGAAGCTTGTCGATCTAGCCACCTGAGGGCCTTTCCTTTCAAGGCAAAAGAAATAGCCGAAGTCGAATAGCATCATCTGATACGCCTTGATGCCGGATGGTATCGCAAATTCGAAGAAATCTATCCGCAAAGTCATGAGGATCTTCGTTGTCCTCACCACCAAACTGACTCCTTTCCACCAATCCAATCAAAGAAGGGTGGATGTCAAAGTTGTTGGCTTGAATAGGTGGCCTGACTATGCTAGAAGTAGGCCTGGTGAATAATGGAGCTAGAATGTCCTCCATTAATTCATCCTCTGGCCTTGGCGGATCATTCTCTCTACCCGCCATGTCTAGTTCCTCGATGGGTTGTGAACTAGATGCTTCTGCTTCTCTTCTTTCTCTGGCAAGTCTCCTATTCCTCCTTGCAGTTCTTTCTAATTCAGGATCAAACTGAAGGTTTCCAGGATCAACTGTACCTCGCATAAACTCAAGAAGCAGATAAGTAACAAAAGAATTCCAACCTTAAAGATAAAAATTTATAATAAATTTGGCTAAAATAATCCCCGGCAACGGCGCCAAAAACTTGTTGCGTATTTGGCAAGTGCACCGATCGTACAAGTAATATAATGAAAAAGTAAGGGATTTGTCATTCCCAACGAGGATTGTTTGACCAAATAAACTATAACTTTGATCGATAAGGTGGATATCAAAATAAAGAAGAATAATGTTGTGGTTGTTGTTGTGTGAATTGATTAAATGAGATTAGAACTAAATGCAAGCTTAAATTAATATCGAAAGCAAATTATAGAATAACAGTGTGTATGGAAATGTAGCTAGGGCAACCTACACTCAATGTGCCTCTCTATGGAATGATATTGACTACTATATTCTATTATCCAAACTATTCAACTGATGCGTTCTTCTTATATTGACTAAGCTTTGATGTCTCTTCCACTTAGTTCTTTAACCCACCATCCAACCCTAATCTCTTAGTGATCTTAAGCAAGTTAAGCATTAAGCAACGCATAAATAAGTTAAGTTGCAAGCACCCATCCCTATGTCTAGGTGATGTTAGCAAGTTACCACACTTAGGTCTGAAACCAAAGCCCCAATATGTCTATTGTGAACTTAAGCTCTAAGCTTTTACCTAGGTTAGCTAAGTCTAGGCAAAAGAAGAAAAGAGAAGTACAAAGTGCAGTAAAATAGCTTGTAATAAATGAACAATAGCATTCAATACATCCCAAGGAGATTTACATTAAGTGCTTTAGCCCTAACTACATTGAATGCTCAGCCAAACCTCATAATGGGTGGTTGAGCTTTAATAATGAACATGCTTAGCTGAGTAGAGAAAAAGAAGAGGAAGAAGGAATCCCCACTTTGGTCTTCAACCTCCCAAGCCCTAGCTAGCTAATCCCAAGCTTCAACAACTTCAAGTGTATGTTTTCTTCTGTGCCAAAAAAAACGTCCTTCAATATTGGAGTAAAGGTGTTTATAAGGGAAGGTCCAAATACCATCTTGCCCCTTAACACATTTAAAATAACACGTTCTGCAGATTCCCACGCCTGGGGCGTGGCTTTCCACGCTTGGAGCGTGGCTTGGCAGAGGAATCCACACTTGGAGGCACTTTCCCACGCCTGGGACGTGGGTTCCCACGCTTGGAGCGTGGACTTCCAGAGCTTTCAAAATTGGCTTGAATCATGTCTTTTCCTGCTACAAAAGCTGTCCAAAATAGCACAACACATCATAGGGATGAATTCATCAACTTTTATCATAATTAGATGCAATTCTAAGCTATTTGTTGATGATTTTTGGCTTGTAACACCTTGGAAAGGATCATATGCTAGATGCATATCACATGGCCTGATTTTTCAACATTTGACAAAGCACAAGTGCACAACCGCTGCCAACAGCTTCATGAGTACTAAAATTGCTAGTTTATTTATTTATTTATTTATTTATTCAGATATCACTTTATATAATCACCTGTTTTGCAGACATCCTATTAATTATCCATGTTTTTTTTAATCTCCCAGAGTAGGAACTTTTAGTAACACGCCATAAGTGAAATTATTGGACAGACACCAATTGGACTTGCTTAAATTCTTCTAATTGGCCTTGCTTAAATTCTTCTAATTGGCCATAAAGAGAAATAAAAATATTAAAATTCAATTTAATAATGCATTCTAGCATAATCAATTTTTTTTTAATCTATTTCAACATTAAGTAAAATACCATTATCCATTTCAAAAAGATTAAATGGAGCCATAGATATATATGTCTCGAATTCCCCCTCTATCAAAATAAGAGACAAATCTTTTGTTCATCCTCTTCAAAGCTCTAATAATGCATGTACTAAAATAGTGTTAGCTAAAAAGTATACTAAAATACACATGAAATTAAATTGGACCTCTCTGTTAATAATTTTATATGGTAAAGTGTTTTATTGACGGCAAATGGGACAATAAAAGTTGTTCCATTTGATTTTGCATCTTGAACCGTGTTATATTATAATTAATAAAATATAAAAAAAACTTCACCAAAAAAATTAACAGCCGTGCTTATTTGTTTTTCTTTTTTTAAATCACATGTCTCATTTATGCAAAACATGTTCGAACTCAGGTACGATTATTATGAATAACAAAAAAAATTCACCAAATATTTAACATAAATGCTTATTTAGGACTTAAACTTGAACCTTCTAATTAAATTGAAACAATTTTATGCTAATTGATCCATGCGTTTAGCGATTCTTGAGACGTATTTTTAGATGTAATAAAAAGGTACAAAAAAAAACTAAAAAGAATTAGAAATAATTATATATATAATAAAAAGTAAGCAAGAGATGGAAAACTCTTTGTTCAAGCTTTTGACACGTTGATTATTAAAAAATAAAATTATTTTATACCAAGTGGTAGACTAAGCATATGTTTGGACACACGCCTGAAAGGTATAGAAAATCCCATCTTATGCGTAAAAAGTTTGATAGTTTCTAGAAAGACGCATGTATTTTGTAACTAAGTGAAGGAATAAACATGTTGTAAACGGTAGACATCTGACAATTTTTTAATTAAAAGTTATGTTTGAATTTTGTCAAAAATTACAGCGTGTTAGTATATAAATCTTGTGAGTAGGATATGGTCATACTTAACAAATTTAAACTTCCTAATTTTTTTTGTCCTAGCATTGACGAATTTTAGCCAAAAATAAGAACAGGAAAAAAAGTTTGAACGATTACGTACACAAATTGCATCGCATAATACAAGTCCTCTTCAATTTCTTTGATCTAAGATCTTAGTATTTGAAAGTAATTTTGAACTTCTTGATATTATTCTAATTCGAGTGAAATGAACTCATTCAAAAGAATAAAACTTTTGATGTCTCAAATTCGAGACCTTCTTCCTTATAAAGAACAAAGCTAATTGTCACCTTCTCTCTAATTAGTCAATAATTTTGTATTTGTGCCAACAAATTAGCATCAGTATACATTCTAACAATATAGAATATGGACTTATGCGCTTTGAATGAACAGAGCCTCCACCACCACTAAACTCTATAATAATCAACCCACGGATTAAGCCTCCACCACTATTATGTGTTCTACGTGATGCGCTTTGACCCATCCAGATGGAAGAAGCTACTATATATGTTTTTAAGGGTAACTTTGGATATAAGTTTTTCTTGAACTACTTTTAAAAAAAGAAAGTAAGAAAAAAAAAGGAGTTTTGGATAAGCTAAAATAAGTTTTTCATTAGCTAATTTGTAGATATCATTTTATCTTTTAGAAAAGTTATATTAATGAACTTCTAAAAATTAGTTAATAAAAAATTTATTTTTGTTTATAGAAAAACTCATCTCATTTTTTTCTTTTAGAAAAAACTTATCCAAGAGACCCTAAACCATATAATTAATAAAACGTGTTATTTTTTTGTTTCTTCACAATCCTTATGCGGAGATAATCTTGTTTGAAACACACTCCATTATTAAGTGAAGACACTTCTTCCTCCCGAGACTTGAACCTTGGACACTAAAAGTGTTGAGTATAAATGTGAGGTAAAGTTTCATATCGGATAGAAATAGAAAAGTTGAGCACCATATAAGTGAGGAGACGAGGAGACGGTCCACAAACTCAAGTTTTAAGGTTTTGATTTTGGGTTAAGGTGTAGAGTCTAATTCACTTGTATGATTACTATCATAGGCTTCATTTTATTGGGTTATGTTACTCATACTTTTCTGATTAATTTAGGTTAAAAGTGTTGTTGATGTTAATGTTATTCATACTTTTTTTTTGTTCTCTTAAAATTTAATTAATAAATATTTTTTCATTTTAATTTCTTAACCTTAAAGCACTAATTAAAGAGACAAAAAAATTATAATGTAATTAGTATTATTTTTTTATACGAGAGTATGATCTCATAAGTTTCTCGCATATAAACAAATGATAGTTATAAGAATAAGACTTAAATATATTTTTAGTTATTAAAATTTAATATTTTTTATTTTTCGTTCTTGTAAAAAAAACTGTTGTTTTTAGTTATTATAATTTTTTTTATTCTTATAATATTTTAAATATTTTTTATTGTTAAATATGTTATTTAAAATATTTTAAAGATTAAAAAATATAATTTATAAGAAAAAAAAACTTATTTTGTAAGTATGAAAAGTAAAAAAAAAAGGTTAAATTGTAAGGATTAAAAATTTATTTATTGTATTAAAAGTAAAAAAAAAAAAGCTATTTACTGAAATATTTATTTTAATAATTGAAAATATTTAATGGTTTGTATTAAATACTTGGCCATTCATTTATAATAGTGCATTCAGTTCTACAATACGTTAGTTCATTTAATGAGAGGGTGCCCCGACGAATACTCCTCGTATAAGCAAATGCTAATTAATATCATAAGAATGGAAGAAAAATAGAAACTATTTATTAGAAAAAAATGTATTTATTGTATTAAAAGTTGAAAATATTTAAGATTTATTTTAAAAATTAAAATATTAGTTGTTTGTATTAAATACTCTTTAAAGTACTAGTATATACTAAATGGGTACTTTTTTAGCATGCATATATCAATTTTCTATGGTTTTGTAAATATTGGTCTATAGTTTTGATTTTAACGAAAATGAAAAAAAAATATTATTGGAAAAAATTATTTATTAAAATTTAATATTTTAAATATAATAAGTATTTTTCATTTATAATTAAAAATATTTAAAATTAACACGGAAGTTCAATATAGTTTTAACATTTTGTCCTTTGCACTCGGTTAGGAGAACAAAAAAAATTATTGGTAAAATACTAGTATTTGTTTTATTGAAAATATAATAACCATTTAAAACTTATTTTTATTAACTAACTAAAAGAATTCAAAAGGATATATCTAATGTTTATTTCTTAATTTGAATTTGGAGTAGTCAACGGGATACCCATAAACACACAATAAAAAAGCAAGAATAAAATATTTTATTAAAAATATAGGTAATTTAATTTTTTAATAATTTAAATATTTAACAAAATATATTTAATACTTTTAAATTATATACAGTAGGCATACAAGAAAAACTTGTTTACCAATATCTTACAAGTACATTAGTTAAACAATCAATTATAGCAGTATTTTTTTAAATGCAAATACACGAATATATTAAAAATTAGGATCGTGATAACCAATATCCAAAAAGCATTAGTCAAGAAATTAAAATGAAAATTATTTATTATAAAAATCATAAGAAAACGTTTGTGCATTTCAATAATAAAAAAGAAATCTTCTTTCAATTCCTTAACCAAGTATATTAATGAACACCGGTCAACATTTACCTAAAAAATTATACTAATGAAATGATAAATAACAATTTTAATTTAATTATTGGTGGTCTCATAAATTTGGCAGCAAACTGAGATGTAGAGTGTGTGCAGCGAGGTTTCCATCTGAGAAATAAAAGGTCATGTGATATTGAGTATTAATTGTTATCATAAACACATAATGAACCTACCCAGAAACACTGTAGAAAAATGGCATCCATAAAACAAGATTCCCAGTTGTAATAGAGAGACACTGTTTTGCCATATGGAGCAAACATCAAAAGACTTTCATTAATAAAGCCGCGAAATTGATTTTTCTCCAGTGCAAGTCAACCCCATACTCTATCCTTCATCACTTTAATTTCATCCATTGGTATTCATTAAATCAATACTACTATTAATTGATAGCTTCTTTTTTTTTTTTTTTGTCTTAGTACACGAAAAGTCATTTATCCAAAAATAGACTTTTTGCGTATGAAAGGATAATAAAGTTGAGTATAATATCTTTTTTCCTTAAATGCACACAGTGTGAAGTCTTTAAGTAATGAGATAAGTTTTTTTTTTTTTTTTTAGTAAATGAGAAGTAATTTAAAGGACTTATTTAACCCTGGGGAGAATTAAGGTTACATTGAGAGAGAGAGAGAGAGGAAGAGGATCCTTATCCAGTTATCCTCAAAAGAAATACTAATAGGAGGGAGCCAAATGGTTGTAACAGTTTTGAAGCAGTGTAATGAGTACTATATTAATGTTGCCAGACGGAGATTCCCTCATTTAATGTTTCTGGTTTCTGCAACGCACCCACCCACCCATTATCACGATCATGCCCAACCCCAACCCCAACCCCAGCCGCGTTCCTTTCTCCTCTCTCTCTCTCTTTCCTTACACCTCAAGTAAAAAGAAGAAAAAAAATTGAAAACTACACACCAATGGTTTTTTGGAAAAAAAAAAAAATATGCCTCATTTTTTAAAAAATAAAAATAAGAAAAGAAGTAATATTATTTAAAAAAGAAACTGAGTGATCACTAAACACGTGAATTAAATGATATGGAATTATTCTCAGATGTCTCGTGTGAGACCTATCTATGAAACTGTGTTATATAAATACTCGGAGTTGGAGTAACTCGAACCAAATTGCGTGGTCAATTGAATTCTCACGGGATAGTTGTGTTGTGTTGTGTTGTGCCCCCCCACAATACATGCAGGAGGCAGAAGGAATGAAGAAGGGTTAAAATAGACATTTTGAAGGGAGCGGTTTCTCAAAGAGACGCAAACATTAACAGTGGGAGACTAAGTGACTGTTGGGGTGGATAGCGTGAAAATTGATTTTGAATGAATATGATTTTGGTTAAAATTGATTACGAAGTAATATGATTTATGTTTTAATGTTTTATTAAAAAATTAAGTTATAAATAAAATTTAATACAAAATTTTGGATCTAACACATAAATTATTCAAATTTATTTTAATTTAAAATTAAATTTTAATTTTTCTAATATAAAATCAAATATGTAAAAATATATTCAAAATCAATTTTAAATTTAAAATAAATTCTAAAAACCAAACTAAACACAGACTAAATGCGATGGCGTGTGAAGAAAGGGAAAAAAAAATGGAAACAGAAAGTGGGGATGGAGTGACTTAAATGCTCTGTCTATGCTTTTATGCTTTTGGTAGTCGGGGCTTTTAAATGCGATTTTCAGCACCCGACCCTCTTCAAACACATTCTCTCTCACACCTTAATTTCAAAACATACTTACTCACATTGCTTTGCTTTCCCACCTCAACTTCTGCGTCCTTCCTGAATAAAAAGTCTCCTTCAAGCTTTTTGATCTTTGAAACACATACACGTTTTATAACATGAAGTAGCCATTGTGTTATTGGCTCGGTTCACTCAGACACAACACAACGATATCACAACGTCGTGGTTTTTGTTTTGAATCGTTGATTGAGTCGTGCCAATATCTCACTGCTATTTCATCTTTTCTTAGGTTGCGCCTGGAATGAGCACACCAAACGCAAAGGTAAGCTTGAATACTTGGCTTGAAGTATTTTTCCAATTTCCACGTATACGACTCAACCTCTAGTCACCATTCGATTTCTATGAATGGATTATGGATGTTCAATATTTTTAATTCCTGTATTTTTTTAATTGCACATGACGTATGAAGACATATTATAGGGTGTAACTTGTTTATCATTTGTCTTTTGTGTTTCTTTTGTGTTTACTGTTTAGTAGTGGAGTTTTATTATTCTTACTTCACCTTTTTTCTTTCTTTCAAATTAAAATTTCTACTATACGAGAAGTGAGAGAAGTAAGGATAGAACCACTGATTTGATAAATAAAATTTGAAAAAAATTTAAGCCGGAGGACATATTGGAAAAAATTCAAGTCACACTGTTAGATGTTAGAGATAATGTCAAGATAGAGTGTATAAGTGGGGAACAATCCTTATTCTATGAGTTAGTTTTAGGAGTTGAATTAGGTCTAAACTCACATTCTAAAAATCTAAAATGATATATTCAAGGTTCATTCAATGGGTCATCCATTGTGTTATCCACTTACTAAGTCCAGAGGTGTTGAGGTGTATTAAGAAAAATTCAAGTTCTACATCGACTAAAGTTAAAGTTAACTTAGAATATATAAGTGAGAGATAATTCTTACCCCTTTAACTAACTCTTAGGATTGAGTTAGGTCCAAATTTACTTTTTAAGATGGTATTCTATTTTATCTTTTATATATTATTTTACTACTTAGATAATAAATATTTTTTCTTTTAGTTTCTTAATCAATACACTAAGAACATCAATTACCAATTACCAAGATCCTTGATTGGTTGATGTAATTTTTTGGATAAAATAAATGTTAACTGGTGTTTTAATTAAAACACTGATGAAGAGATTTAAAGAAAACATTTTTATTAGAAATTTATAACATTGAATGCCAGTATGTATATTATTTCCTTTGTCTGTAATTATA
>PYAF01005264.1:80431-93528 GCA_007407185.1 Glycine tomentella | reverse complement strand
CCCCTTAAGAAAAATAATTAATTTAATTAATTATATTAAATTTGTCAATTATTTATAATAACATTTCAAAATTATATTTTTCTTATTTTTCTATTCACTTAATTATTTTTCATTATAGTTTGGAGAAAAATAATTAAATAAGAGTATATAAAAAAACATAATTAATATATCTAAAAATTATAAAAAAAATCTTATAAAGAGGGACAAATAAATTTATGAAAAAAAAAGATAAAATGAGTAGGACTACTCCTTTTATGATAAGTGGCGTTTCATAAGTGCCAGCTTTATTTTTCATTTAATATTATGCTCCTAAAACATTGAATGCTTTTTATTTTTAATTCACTAATATTTTCTTTATGAAGGAGTCTTAGGAAGTGTTCGTTGTTACTTCATCTGTTTATTGTCCCCTTCTTTCACTATTCTGATTTTTAGTATTTTTTTTAACACTTAATAAAAAATATTATTAAATTTTTTTGATGACATTCAAAAATGTGGTAAAATTATGAATAAATGTTACTAATATATTTTGATAATATTTATCAAATATTGTATATAACCCATGTTGTTAAAGTCTTTTTATGATATTTTTAAGTTTTAGCAACATAGATTATATACAATATTTGATAAAATAATGTAAAAATATATTAATAATATTTATTTATAATTTAATAATATTTTTTAAATATGATCAAAGGCTATTAACAATATTTTATTAAATGTTAGATTAAAAAATGTTAGTAAAAGTCACATATGTTGTAGTGTTTATGGATAAATAAATGGGTAAATAATCATTTTCGTTCCTGAATGTATAGAACGCTAATAAATTCATCCCCGAAAGATGAAAATTCAAATTTTTGTCTTTAAAAGTGAAAAAAGTGTGACAAATTTATCCATCCATGACACATTCAGGGATGAATTCGTCATTGCTCTATACATTTAGGGACGAATTTATCATCTCAATACCCAAAATATAATTTAATCTTCATATTTTTCCTTTTTTAATCATTGCAAGCATAAAATTATAATAAACACTTAAAAATTAGAAAAACAAATATAAGTTAAAACAATCATAATAATAAGTATAATATTGATTAATAAGCATAATTTATTTATTTTTCTGAAATTTCTATTATAACAACATTATATAATAACAAAATCAAGTTGAGTCTAATTTTTTGTAAGAATTAATTTAATAACTGTGTATTTTAATTTGTTTGAATCTCATATTTTGGATAAGGTACTACCTCATATTTTTACTTTGAAGTTTCTATTATCACAATACCATATTCAAAATATGAGACTCAAACAAAAATATATAACCATTAAATTAATTCTTAAAAAAATTATAATACTGATTTCTATTGTGCCCTTCTTTTCCTTTTATATAATACTAATGGTACGGTTTTTTCAGAGTACTGATTAAAAAAACACATTTTAATTAAAAATTATAATAAAATATCTATTACCTTAATTATGAGTAATATTATATCTTTTTAATCCTTTTACATATCTTCCTATTAGTAAGTACTCTAACAAACACTACTTTCCTAAAACTCTATATTTATGCCGTTAAAAAACTATATTTTTATAATCAGTTAATTGAAAAAGAAAAACATTCTGGAACATGTTATCTATTATAATTTTTATTATTAACTATATCTTACTCTCTTTACAAATTGCCCTCTCTGTTTTCTTTGTTCAATCATATAAAGTGTGAGACGCACCACTTAATATATAATTAAAACGTAATATTGGAAGCAGTTAAAATAAAATTAAAAGTGCATTTATTTTTAAGTTAATTAAATTAATATTAGTCTCCTTTTTCATTTGTTAAAAGTTATAGAGCATATCGACTATATATTTTCTCTTTTAATAAGTCGCAAATAATTTACTATTGGATTATATAAGCTTAATATTATACAGAATTTAGTAATTTACAAAACCGTTTTTTTGGGATTGATTTTCTTTTGTTATTATTTCAATATTACTTAGAATTTGGATCCTCCCATTTCATCTAATTATAATACGAAAGCATTTTTGTAAAATAATAAAACCAAGTTTCATTAAAAAAAATGATTCACCCTTGTTTTGTTTATAAAATAAGTCTTTTTCCGTTCTGAAATGAAAAAGAAAGGGGGGGGGGGGGTTCTTTTTTTGAACGCTGGAAGCAAGGAAGAATGGGTCATCAATAAAGTAAGAGGAGGTGCAGTTAATAATTCATGGGTTGCAGGAAGCAGAGGCCTGCTTTCAGTATCGTTCGTGAGCCCAACGGGAAATGAGAATTAGATTTTTAATTTGTTAGTGTTAACAGGTAAGGCTAAAATTTTGGGACTCGTCCTATAAAAATGAAACAGAGGTGTGGTCCAAATTGTAAGCAAATACAAAATTTGTGCTTTTTCCAAATTATAGACCCCTTGCATTGTGTTGATATTATTGACGAAAAAATCGTATGTAATTTACCAACGGTTATATCTATTGTAATTCATTTATATTATAGATAAACTCATGACTCATTATAATAAAGAATATTTTTGTAGTGAAATCTTTTCCCTCCAAAAGATTAAAAAAATTACGAATGAACCAATTGATCTTATCATTATCTAGTTACCGTAAAAGTTTTCGATGTTATGGGAAAATAAAATTTAAGCTAAAACTTTCTGCTTTGCATTCTGGGGTGAACTTTCTAAAATACAATGGAAAATATAGGAAACAACACCTAAAATTTATTATCAGACAGTATGGGATCTTGACCAAATATTTGGAAGGGATCAAAGTGGTTAAGTAAATATGCTTAAAATCATTTACAGTGCCATATATAAGAAAATTACCTATATTTATTAAAAAGAAAATAGAGGGGACCATGGCTCCCCTCGTTCTTAAGCTACGATACTGTTCCCGAAGTGGGCATAACTTTCTGGGTATTGTTTCGAATTCATAACGTAAGCTTGTTGGTGCTGAAATTGTTGGTCGGTGAGACTAGGACCCAGTTAGGCATCACATGATGCATGCCTTCCATTTTTTTTTTTTTTAATTAAAGTTGCCACTCCAATATTTAAATTATAGATATTGGTTATGGACCTTTCAGATAAGATCACAATCACATTAATCATAGATGAAAATAAAATATATAATCATATTAATTTTTTGCTTTTGAACCCTTATCAAAATTGCCTATAAAAAATTGTATCAATTTGCGTCAACACCCTCAAAATAGCTCATTGCACTAGTTAATCTTAAACCGTATTTTAGAAGAAAACAAGTGCAATTGGATAAGTATAGTTTTAGACAACCGAGATTTCGACAGGTATAATATAATCAACAACTAAGGACAACATTCTTGAATGTTTGTTTAGGTGGAGTTAAAAATAATGGGGGTCAAATGAAAAAAAAAACATTTTGATTCGGTATAAACACTTTAAATAGATACAATTAAGCCACGTTTTTCTTTTCTTTTCGTTTTCATCAAAGACATCTTTACAAATTTTTTTTTTTTTTTCCAAATCACATTAGGGGACCATGCCCCTCATGCACCTGAATGTTTAAGTTAAATGCTTACACATCATCCTATAGGTCATTTGCAATATTGTCATAGATTAAATATAAAGAATATCTAATTTTTATTTATGCTTAATTTGTTTGATAGTATTTTTTTCCCTTTCATCCCAATCCTTTCACTTAAGATATGGTTGGACGATGGAATATTATTATGGTATCGATGGAAATTGAGTCTAGCTAGGTATAGAGATTAGTCTGATGAAAGTTTGAATCTTTATTAACATAAATATTCATATTTAGTGTTTGATAGTGTCGCAAATAGAATTAGCTTGTATGAAATTTTTTGTGAAAAATAATAATAATTAGATTTGTAGTTTATAATTTTGATTTCGATTCAATTCTGATAAATTTAAAATGTTTACAAATTTTATATTTGAAATTATTCAAAAAACCAGATGTGAAATTGGATTTCCAAATTACGTTCCAATCTTTGTGTAGATATTCATATATAATTGTGATAGTGTAGTACTTTTGGAAATAATGACAACAAACAAACTGTTTTCATTAAAAATTAATTAAAATTTAGGGCGTTGTAACTTTGTTCCATATTTCTCCTAAAAAAAAACTTTGTTCCATGTTTTGTATTTGCTTTAATACGGTGTTGTAACTGAAACTAGTGATAAGAACATAATTTGAAAATATTTATAACTATATAAATGATAACATTAAAAATGTGTAAAAATTAGTTTAAATTTGCCCTATCTCGATCACGATTCACGAACTGCGCAACAAATATGTTGCCAAACATGGTTCTTCACTTCTCTCCCTCTTTGATATAGCTTCATAGTTGAGCAGTAAATAACTCTGGTGGCCAACCATTTAACTTGATCAGCATGCATTCAGAGCTGACTTTTATTTTCTGTTTTTCTTTAATATTTTCGTTAATATTCGTGATTTGGCTTCTGGCATGTATGTAGAGTCATTTTTGGCCATTTCAAACCTATATGCGACTCTAAATGTTGCATGAGCTTTGATGTTGTGACTTGTGAGCAAGAAGAAGAGGCTTCATGTTCTACATATTCGTTGAATATTCTTTTACTCGACTAAACAATAAACATGCAGCATGCATAGTAATTTGTAGAATTAGATTTGAATCAAGATGATTTTATAAAAATGATTGTAAGTAGACGTACGTATTTTTTGTTTGGATAATATTAGAAAATTGTTTTTAACATAATAATTTTTTGAAACTTAAAATTAAAATTATTTTTGTCATTTTGTGGGTACAATTGTAAAAAATCTGAGTCTAACTAAAGGTATATTTGGAATAAATGGTATGACTAAGGATATACATGAAATGAAACAAAAATCTGACTCATGTTTCTTTTATGTCGATGCAAAAACTACTTCTACTAATTTTAGTAAGACTTTCGTCTAAAATTCGAAATTATATTTCTAACACAGTGCCAAACATCATGGCCAATGAAAAAAAAATCATATTTGACTCTTTTAAACTCAAGTTGAGGCATGCTAAACATGAATCCAAGCACATCCTTAATGGTAATGGTTGTAATTTTTTTCTCTCATCATATCAAGCTTGTGTTTTTGGCACACTTGGGTGTTGTAAATCGCATCAATTGAATAAAATACTATTGTAATAACAGTAAACAAAGAAGATTGAGGATTAGTCATATAATCAATTTAAAGGACAAAAATTTGTGAATATATGTGAAAATTTTATTATAAAAAAATCAAAAACTCTAATTATAATGATTAAATAAAAACCTTAAAAATAGGATTTTCCTTTAAGAAGTATGGTAATAAAAGATGATATTCTAAAGTATGATTCTAAAGAAGGAATGATTTTAAAGTGTGTTTATTTCAAGCTTCGAAAAGTTTTATTTTCTTGGCAGAAAAGTTATTTTTAAGAATGCGAATTAAGTTATTTGACATTTTAATGTTGGTTTTAAATTTTAGAACCATATTTCTAGTTATTTTTTTATTCTCCAAAAAGTATGTTTTTTTTAATCATGTTTTACTTGTTATTCTCACGGTCAAGGTAAGTACGTTAATCTATCGTGAACATACTTAAAATTGTAATATAATTCAACTAATAACTTTCATTTATATTCTTACAATTTTCTCCGATCATTTAAAAATTTCAAAAATGTTTTCATAAATACTAAACTCTAACTAAACATGTTTATTAATTTACCTATAAAAAAATAACATTGTTAATTGTATCATTTTCAAAATTATTCTTTTAAGTATGTAGTTATATTTCTCCAAATAAAACTTATCTAAATAGTAAATAGTCAATTTACATGATACTAGATATATTTGATTATTTTTAAACAAAATGTCACATTTAAGCATTTTTAAGCCCCAAAAGTAAGGTCTCACATCTAAAATGTTACAAATTTTAATTTCTGTTATATTATTTTCCTTTAAAAAATGGTGGGACACATCAAAAAATTAAAATCATGTATTTACCCTTTTGTGTTTTTATTATATATGTTTATAATAAAATTATTTACTTTTCATGTGGCCCACCATTTTTTCAGACAAAAAGAAAATTATTTCCCTCTCACTTTTTCCTCACCTCGTTTTTTCTCCCACAATCAACTCCAAACAAACAACCAATGCATTAAAGTAAATGAAAAACCCTCATAGGAAGGTACATCTGATTCTCATGGCTATTTCTTTTCTATTGAATGTTCATTGTTTTTTATTCTACCCATTACAGATCGTGGTGCTCTTAACAAAAGAACCTGGTCATAGTAGTAGTTGTGCGATTAAAAAAGAAGCTTCTATGGTTTGGTAGGCCCACATTTTTTAATCTGAGAGGATAAAGATTAAGGACTAAAAAAAAAAGCCCATTTTCCGAATAAACCTTAGACAGAGTCCCGTGGGCCCTAATACTGTTATTTTTGTATTTACTTCATTTTCTCCCCATTTTAGATATTTCATATATTATATATTTTAATTATGATATATATATATATATATATTATATTTTCGGCACAGAGGAAAATACCTTATGCATAAAATAGATCATGTCGAAGAAAAATACTCATATAATTATGATCTTCCACTAAAATTAATCATTACTTATAAGATAATATAATAAAAAATAAAAAAACATCTTGAATTTATTTATTTATTTATATATTGGAGGCCAGATACGGAAAAGAAAGTATTAAAATTATCCAATAAGCAAAGTTTCAATTTGCTGTGTGTGCGGAATGCAGGCCCCACTCTGACGTGGATAGCTGGGAACAAACACTCAGCGCCGAAGCAAAAACCCTGATTAGTACCTGGAAAGAGAACACCACCAAACAAACAGGCAAAAGGTTAAACACAAAAAAGAGTTCTCCGTCAACTGAATCTCCATCATCTTTCCCCTTTCCCCCCTTTCGCTTCTTCGTGTTTTTTCTTCTCTCTCACTTTTGGTTCTTTTTCATTTCTTCACGATCCACTTTCTCTCTCTCGTTGTTGTGGTGCTGCTGATCGCGTGCGCTCATGGTGATCGAGCATGACATTGAGAGCTGCGGGAGCAGAGCGGTTCAATCTTCGCACGCGCATCACCCTCGGCACCACCGGCAGAAGCTTGAGGTGTACAATGAGGTGCTTCGGCGAATTCAGGAATCGGATTGCGAGGAGGCGCATGTTCCCGGCTTCGACGATCAGCTTTGGCTCCACTTCAATCGCCTTCCCGCTAGGTCTTTCACGATGCTTCGAAATTAATTAATTAATTAACCTCGCTTCTTATGTTTTCCACTAGATTTAGATTCTTACTTTTTAAAAAGTGGTGAAAATGATTGGTCAGGGAATTTGAGACTAGTGTTTTTGTATATTCCTGATTGTCTGTGTTTTTTTTTAATTGATTTATGCAATTCAAGTGTTTTTCGTGTTGTTTTTTAAGTTTGTGATGAGAATTGAGAAGATAATTGAAGAAGGAAGAAAATAGCTGAGTGGTTTTTTTTTGCCTTTTTTTTTTTACTTTACCTTTGTAAGTGGGTTTGCCAGAGTGGTTTTTGTTCGAGTCTCGTGGTTGGTCACTCTGATTGCTACTACATAGGTACGCGTTGGATGTGAATGTGGAGAGGGCAGAAGATGTTTTAGCTCATAAGAGATTGCTTAAGTTGGCGGAGGACCCTGCTTCTCGACCTGCATTTCAAGTTCGCTTAGTACAGGTAGTTAAAAAAAAATAAAAATAAAGCGCTAATAATATAAGGTAATTGAAGTTCTGTAGTTTGTAATTTTACTAGTTTTGACTAAGGCCAAATGTTTTCCCATCAAATTTGTTTTAAAGGATGCATTGAACTGTTTTTTCCTTGACTGCACTGTTGATAACTGCTAGCTGTTATTGACATCAAAATCAAACTTCGAACTGTGTAATCAGTGACTTTATAAGCCCCTACTTTAAGTATAGAGAAGTGCTACGTATAGATTAATTCATAACGGTTTCATCCTTAATGCAGGTATATCCTTTTGGTGGTGCAAATTATGCTGATTCAATACATTTAGATCCTTCTGAGAAAGAAGATGCACAAAGTTCTCTTAACTATTCTTTAAAGCAGGGGTATGGCTCATGTATTTTCGTATCAGTTTTATTTCCATCCTTGCTGTTGCTCAATATGCACAATCCTTTTTGTTGTTTTTATGTTTTCATTTGTGCCATTTATTTATTTTGTAATGTCATTTCTTTGTCTGTCTCTTGGCAAAACAGAATTCATCCACCACCTACATTTGGTTCATCCTCTAATCTTGAAGCTCTTGCACTTAAAACAACCAAAAATAACATTGAAGATGGGGGAAGTGCTATGAGTGTAACACCATATTTCCGGTAATAAATGCACTATTTTGGGCTGTTATTCTTCATGTAAATATATTGTGAATGGGCTTGCTCTCTTCAGCTTCAGGTAGTATTGCTAAAGAGTGTCTTATATTGATCAACTAGAAACATGTATTTTATGATGAGGTTGATATATAGACTAGGATAATATCGCACACTTTGAAGATATTATTTTCCAAGTGAAAGTCTCTTGGTTTTTTAGTTTTGTCCGAGTTTTTGAGAGAGATGTTGGAGAATATGTGACCATCACTGACATATGATGTTTAGAAAAAAAAAAAAAAACAAAATGTAAAATCAGTCAATAGGTTTCCATTTGTGTGTTGTGTTGGTGTTGACAATGTTGTGAATGCCAACACTCCAGATTGTAAAGATCATGCATATTGAATTTCTCTAGGGGGAGCATTCATTCTTGTTTCCATTAGTTTTAGCAGTTAATAAATATATTAATATATTAATGTTTAAAATTTTAACTAGTGCTAATCTTTCTACTTACTATGTTAGGCCCATGCACGAGATTACCTTTTCAACAGTTGACAAGCCTAAACTCCTTAGTCAGGTGGTCAATTCTGACTTTATTTTTAAAATTTTTTTAATGCTTTTTTGTAAATGGTGCTTCTAAATTATTGTTTGATATTACTGTACATAGTTCTCATTATATTTTCTTTTCTACTATATTGTTCAGCCTTCAACATGATAATAAAAAGATCTCTTGCTTTTCTTGGCCATCAATTGGGTCAGAGCACTTCTTGCAATGCTATGCAGGAAATAGTTCTGGCTTATAGTGTCTTTTTATCAACTATGGATAAATTTCTTTCCAATTGTTATCGATGCTGTCAAACTAAATTTCATGTTGAGTGTTTTCTTTGAAAGTACTATAGGTTGTCATTTTGCCCAAGTATATTTTTTTTACACAGATTAGATTGGGAATTTATGTAGGTACAAATGTATAAGTGTTAGGAACTGGACCAGATTTAGAGAGAAAGAAGGAAAAGACTGAATCTTTATTGCTGTTCTTGGAGAATAATCTCCTGCAGTTACAATTGTGATAATTCGAGGAATCACAGCCTCCTACTACTTCCTTGCTTACAAGCTGCCTTTGCTCAGCCACCTACCTGCTATTTATAATTGCTAAGCCCTCCCCAACTAACTAACTAACTAAAACAGAATATTACTAACAGCTTATCCTAGTCCTAGATCCTATCAATAAGCAATAAGAAAATCATGCACAAATGAATATCATAATCTTTTCAGTTGTCATCTCTTAACATTTTCTGTAATAATAACTTTTTAATCTCTAATATGAATGCACTCCTGTAAATATATAATTTATTGTTTAATATGAAATGCAAAAGTGGTGTTTTACATTAACTGTTCTTTTTTAGGCTTGGGTGGGTGTGTGTGTGGGGGGGGGGGGGGGGCTGTTGATGATTACTTTGGTCAATTCAATCTCTTTTATACTTTGAAAGGGGGAAATTTCACTTGTGTTCAAAACTGTAAATTCTGTGGCTAACTCAAATGGATATTCATCACACAAGGATAAAAATATCTGGAGTTCTTAAGCAAGTTTAATTTTTATGCATTATCAATGTAAAAAAGTTTTGCATTGTCATCTAATGATGAATTATCACATCATTAAATGAATTTTACAATGTTAAGACTACATGAGGTATCAAATTCATTACATGATGTGACAATGTTATTGGATGACAATGTAAAACTTTTTGCATGAACAGTGGATTAAAATTAAATTCTGTAATTCTAAGATAGAATAGAACAGTTGCATTTTATATTATGGGCTGTATGTCACCCTTTACTTTGCATTTCAGTTAACAGCAATACTTGGTGAGATGGAACTGAATATTCAAGAAGCTCATGCATTTTCCACCACTGATGGATTTTCTCTGGATGTCTTTGTTGTTGAAGGATGGCCTAATGAGGTAGGACGAAAGTATCTAAACAATGACCTCATAAAATCACTAGCAAGTGTTTTGGGAAACAGAAAGACTTTATTTATGTATGCCTTGATCAATATGCTGCTATGAGTATGGTTTGCAATTTTGAATTTGTAAAAAAAATATATAATACCTTTAACTTCTCATCTCTTCATGGCATGTTTACCTTTTCATTTCAGTAGATAATATGTGATTATTTATGTTGTCTCTGTGGCATTTCTAACAATCTTGTTGTACGAATATAAATAGATAAATATGATGATGTTTTACATTTAGAACATAGTGGGGTTTGCTATTGAATTAATTTCTTATTTCCTACTAGAACTTTGTTAAGTTTTGCTGATATTTGAGACCAAAAAACACGGAACTTTTGTTGCTTATATTCGAGACCGGAGGAAGTATCTGAGTTTTATTTGTATTGTTGTTTTGCTTTTCCGACTGTATTTTCGAATTTATATATCCAAACTTATTGCATCTATCGTATTTTCTTTTTGCCATTAGGAAACTGAGGAGCTGCAAGGTGTGTTGGAAAAGGAAATTTTCAAGGTTAAGGTATATTCTCCTTTTTAATTGTTTCTATTAGAGATATAATATGAAAACCATTCGCGAATCTTCACTTAACACTTAACTTTTTGGGATAGAGAGCTCATGACTATTTCAAATTACTAAGTTTTATAGTTTTTTTTTTGGAAATATCTTAATTCTCTTTCTAATTGCTATGAACTTTGATACAATGGGCACCTATTCAAGATTAAGCAGGGAAGATGAGATTATTGTAGTTTGGATTTTTTTAAGAAAGGGACTGATGTTAATTTGGACTACATTTAAGTAATGGCAACATCTGTTAAAAGTAAATTGTTCTTTGCACATACACTTCATGCAGACCACAGAATTTCATTTGTCCTTGTGCTAAACACTTGTTGATATTAACTTTCTTATTTTCTTTGCAGGAGCAAAATATGTCAAATCAGGGTATACATTATGCTACCAATGAACAATACCAGGCAAGGATGGAACCCTCCCCTCATTGCATTCAAATACCATCTGATGGAGCTGATGTCTGGGAGATTGATACCAACCAGCTGAAATATGAAAACAAAGTTGGCTCTGGGTCATTTGGTGACTTGTGAGTTATTTTTGCTTGATGTATTTTTGAACTCCACATATCCTTTTAGCTGATTCTCTCTCTGCGCATTTCTTTGTAATCCTTTAGGTACAGAGGTACATATTGTAGTCAAGATGTGGCTATCAAAGTTCTTAAGCCTGAGCGCATAAGTACAGATATGCTGAGGGAGTTTGCACAGGAAGTTTATATCATGAGGTTTGTTTGCATGATTAAATGTAATTGTGGAGCTTGTATTTCCAATTACTGAGATATTTGTTTCTCTCATGCTTTCCTGTCTTGTGCTGTTGCTTCCTCTTTCCTGTTTATAATTTTTAATTCTGTATTGTATTAGATACTAATCTGGTTTCCACAATGGAGGAATGGTGTTATGGACTTTATGTTGTTTGATAAATATGTTGATATATTGTGCTATTAGTGGCTTATTTTCTATTGAGGATTATGCCTTCTTACTATTCCCAGACTTGAAAATATGAACTGGTCAGACATTATACTTCTGGTTAGATCTTTTCTGTCTTATTTATTTATATCTCAGTTTGAAAACCAACAAACCTTGGCAGCTTGATAGTTGATACACATGCAAAGTTGTGCTACCTACACTGCTGCTTGATTAAAGTGAAGCATGCTGTAACTTAATTGTTTTGGTTCTAAAAAAAAACCCACATTTCAGTTATATGATTTCAATTCCCTGAAATTGGCATCATAGGCAGTTAAAATGTCTGATCAAAGATTCATGAATTTTGGCTTAAATACAATCATGACATTACCCTATTATTAGAGAAACTGACTGACTTATTTTCTAAACCATTCTGGAAAGGAATATATTAACTAAAAATAATATCTCAATTTCAGATATTCACTGCATCAAATGCTTCTGAAAATAATAATATTTCAATCCTAACAACTTCACTAGTTTGTGTAACTGTATTTTTATCCTAGTTTGTGAGTATTAGTGGTTGGTGATATGGTATCCTTGTAGTCCTGAGTAATTATTCTTCCTTTACCAACTATGATTTATCTTTGGGTTGCAGGAAGATTCGACACAAGAATGTTGTTCAGTTCATTGGCACATGTACTAGGCCCCCAAATCTTTGTATTGTTACTGGTAAATAAGAAAGAATCCTGAGAAATTATTGATGTCGTATATTTATGTTTCATGGAATTTGTTGTTTAGAGGGCAAGCCTTGGTTTAATGATAATTTTACTGCATTGTATCTTGGTGATCATGGATTTTAGTTGTGGAAACAACCTCTCTGCTTATGGCGGAGGCTACATACATTTTGACCCTCCCCACACCCCTTAATGATGGAAGCCTTGTGCACATGCCTTCCTTTTATATTCATATTGCTAATTCATTTAAGTTGTAGTTGTCTTAGAATCTGTATAATATCCCTGCTTACCTATGTATGTTTTATCAAGTAATTATAAGATGATTTGGGTGCCTTATTCAGTCACCTGATAATGCAATTGATGCTTATGTGCTCATGTTTATGACTTTATCAGAGTTTATGTCTAGGGGAAGCTTATATGACTTTCTGCACAAACAAAGAGGTGTATTTAAGCTTCCATCTTTGCTAAAAGTAGCAATTGATGTTTCCAAGGGAATGAACTATTTGCACCAAAATAATATAATTCACAGGGACCTCAAGACTGCCAATCTTCTGATGGA
>PYAF01005264.1:68452-80331 GCA_007407185.1 Glycine tomentella | reverse complement strand
AAGCTTATATGACTTTCTGCACAAACAAAGAGGTGTATTTAAGCTTCCATCTTTGCTAAAAGTAGCAATTGATGTTTCCAAGGGAATGAACTATTTGCACCAAAATAATATAATTCACAGGGACCTCAAGACTGCCAATCTTCTGATGGATGAAAATGAAGTAAGAGGATTCCATGAATGCACACATTGATACTGCCTGTTGCATTTTCAGTGTTATTGGTCTATGTTTTTCTGCTGTGTATAATATTTAGGTTTTATAATAGAATTTACTACTTCATTATCATGAGATTCCATGATACTCCTCTTAATCTTTCATGCTTGCTCCAAAAGGAAACAGATTAGTTTACCTGTTGAAGGTTTGATATGTTGAATTTGGGATTTAACTCCTTTAAGGTAAGGAAGTACACTTTAGTGAATAAAGAACAGCTATAGTCATTGATTAAAAAATCAATGGTTGAAATTGTGATAAAATGCATGCGCATATCTCAACCATTGTTTTTCATATCAACAGCTATAACTGCCTTTCAATTTATAGGGTACAATTAATATCTCTTTAGAGGAGCCAAATGCTTGAATCTAAAAGGCTACTTGCCTTGTGCTTGTCTCTCCCCAATGACTCATTCATACTTTTCTGCACTCTGCATATATTTGGTGCTATATTCATTTATGAATGAAAATTGTTTGTCATCTTTAATCACGAGAACCACTATAGTTGATAGTTTTGTATAAATAAGTTTAAGATGGGTAATTGTGTGATGCTGGACTCTTCTTGTTAGCATAGAGTAAAATATGAGCTTACATACACAGACATGAGAGGAAAGATCACTAAAATATCTTGTTCTTCAACAGGTGGTCAAGGTTGCTGATTTTGGGGTTGCCAGGGTGCAAACTCAGTCTGGAGTGATGACAGCTGAAACTGGAACATACCGTTGGATGGCTCCTGAGGTATGGATTTTCTTGGAGTTCAATGTTTCTTCCTGATTGATTTTTTTGGTGACATCATTGATCATGGTGCAATACTAAGTCAGGATCAGTATTTGTTTATGGTACACATTTATGTTCTGCCTGTTCGAAAAGTGAGAAATACGATGGACAGGGAAAACAGTGAACAGTGGTTTTTATGTTTATATTTTGGTTGTGTGGTGAAAGGGAAGGTGAGCTTAAGTGTAAGAAAAGAATCCTAGGTGGGATTCAGTTCCAGGTCAATCAATCCTTGAGAAATTGATCCACTTTGAGTTAATGTTCTTGGTTACCATTGAAATATCTTTGTCCATAGTCAAGCAGAATTTTAAACTAGTAAAAATATACTGGGTTGGGTTGATGTTAATATTTTGTCAGTTGTATTGAATCTATAACTTGTTTATGTTAATCTTTTGTCATATTGATATTGAATTTCTATTGTTTGGGTGTTTAACTTATGATGTTATTTCAATTCTCTCTCTTTTATTTTTTAATTTCATAATGAAGATTAATAAAGTTAGATGAAATGCTTGCCTCTTTTTTTAATTCTTTCTTGGCTATATATCCTTACAAAGCATTCAGTGCTTTGATGCTTATTCCTCAGTTCCATTATTATTTTAATCTTTATAAAAAATGCCTTTAATATTTGGACTTGAAAGTGGTTACATTATCATCATATTTGCTTTGCTTTGCTGATTTTATTTTAAAAGTCAGCTGTTAATAATAGGGGTGACAAATGGATGGATTGGATCAATCTTAATCTGTATCCTAATGGATCAAATCAAAATAATCCATTAATGCATTTTGATCTAGTAAAAAATATTTATCCAATCTATTTGATTAAAAAATCCATCCGATCCATCCATTAACACTTTTCTCTATTGATTTGAATTTTACTTGAAGGTCATTGAACACAAACCATATGACCAGAAGGCAGATGTTTTCAGTTTTGGAATAGCTCTTTGGGAGCTTTTAACTGGAGAAGTGAGTACTTTCATGCCAGGCAGTGGGCTTTTGCTGCTTTATCATTTATTCCCTACCAATCTTATCTCATTGTATATACTATTTTTTGTAATCAGCTGCCTTACTCTTGCTTGACCCCATTACAAGCAGCAGTTGGCGTGGTGCAGAAGGTTTCTATTCCTTTTCTTTTTACAAATAATTTCATTGTAAACAAAATTTCTTGTCTATGCATGATGATTCTATGTGGCTTAAATTGCTATTAGGGCCTACGGCCTACAATTTCCAAAAATACGCACCCAAGACTTTCTGAACTTCTTCAGCGGTGCTGGCAACAAGATCCAACGCAAAGACCAAATTTCTCTGAAATAATAGAAATTCTTCAGCAGATAGCAAAAGAGGTAAACTATTACTGAAATTTAAAAACCAACTAAAAGTTGGACCTGTTAAGCAATTTTCAGTTTCATTTTTTTTCCTACCAGGTAGATCACAAAGATAAATCATCCCATGGCTTTCTCTCAGCTCTTAGACGGGCCCATCATTGATATTGATATAAGAGTATTACACGACGGTATAGCCTTTTTGCTCCTGTATAGTAGTCAGACTCTGACCAAATATCTATTGAGTTGGTTGTTTATAATACTCTTGAAAGATTCCATTGTATGGTGCTTGCCTTAAATTTCTGTAACAATCTGCGTCTTTCTCCCATTTGTCTATCAACTTATTCGCCTGTGAATAGGATGGATACAAGTTTAGTGAAAGTCCAAAATTCAAGGTATCATTCACCCACTAATTCTTTGCTAATTCACAATTGTATTCCATGCTTTTTCGATGTCTAGTCTCCTGTACCCAAACCCTTGAAGTAGCTAGTAGAGGCGTTATATTTTGAGACCTCAGATGTACAAGGCTTAGCTATAATAAAATTGGCATGTCATTTTGCCATTTGATTCCAAAAGTATTAAGACACAACTTGTCATCATTTTTTTTAATGACAATATATAAATTTGTTTTAAGATTGTGCTCAGTCAATTTGCATTAGACTTGGAAAACTATTATATTGTCAAATAATAAAAAATCACTTTAGTTATAACTTTTAGAGTCTGTTTGGGTGAGGCAATTTAAAATTTTAAAGAAATTTAAATTCTAAGAATTTTAAATGTTCATTGAAATTCTTTCATTTTCGAAATTCTGTGTTTAGATAAAGAAATTAAATTTCTTTATTTTTAAAATTTCGTCTGATTCAGAATTCAACCCACCCTGAAGTTGATGATCTTCACGTGCTTCCACGAGTTTATCAGCAAATTCAAGGGCTTGATGTTCCTGTGCACGATGTGTCGCTAGTGAGGTAAGTCAGCCCCAGCAAAATCTGCTGAGACAAATTTGTCAGCTGCTGCTCCTACGAGATGTGTTTCCCCTCCAGCGACCCTCCGTCCATGAACTCCAGCAGCACCTGGATTTTACTGTTCTGATCGTACATCTCGTGGCACTTCACCACGTTCGGATCATCCACATAACGGAGGATCTGGATTTTTCGGTGAATCTACCACCGCACCAACTCCTTGTGGTGACCGTATATCACCTTTAGCATGTACACACGCCTACTGGTGTGGTGGATCACCTTGTACACTGTCTCGCCACTCATGCTCTCGATGCGGTTCAGTCTCTCCAGCTTTGAGAATGAGATCACTTGTTGCGCCGCTATTGCAATCGTCAATGGGGCAGAGGAAACAACACTGTCAAGTTGGTGTCCCATTACGGCAATGGTAGCGTCAGGTCCTTGCGGTGGCACTGGGGACGTTAGCGGCAGAAGAGAATTTCAATTTCTTACATTTTATAAGGAAATTAAAATTTCATATTTTTAATTTTTTAAAATTCTGTTTTAAAATTTTAAAAATTTAAATTCTTTCTATAAAAATATTCAAACAAATGAATTTTAGATTAAAAAAATTTAAATTATCTGATAAATTACTTTTCTTAATTAATTAAAATTCTCTATTCAAACATATTCTTGACGAGAAAATAAATAAATTATTAATGACCAGAGAAACAGAACTTGCTTTTCAGTTTTCACCCTAACGAATCGTGAATAGTACTAATTTACGATACTTTGTGAATTAGTTCTCTCCAACTCCCTACGTCTGTGACAGCAACGAACTAAGGAACATCACAAGTAGTTCGACTTCGAAGTTTTCGAAGATCATCAATGGCTAGGCTTGTTATATATAGAGAGAGGTTGCTTTTCATAGAGAAGTTGTGAAGATTAAAAAGGAGGGAGAAAGGATGTTTTTGTGGTGTTGCTAAAAAGTTTCAGATTATGTAAAAACAATTATTCACTAATTTAACTGAATTAAAAAAAGTAGAAATAGATAAATTACATTTTAAAAAATTTATCTTGATTTTTATTTAAATAAAATAATATAAATTTTTTTATAAATATTATCTATTATGTTATTTAGCTTTATGTCTAATTTCTTAAGCTACAATGATGATACTTGTAGGATTATCAATAGCGGCAATTAAGTTATAAAATTGGATCCCTTCTGGTATCAATAACAAAATACGAATATTTATCTTTATTCTCTTTATAGCTTTAACGGTGGTCTTTTAGGTTATGTAGATAGTTATTAGCTTCCTAACATCCTTTTAATTCATTTTCTTTTATCTTTATTTATAAAAAAATTCAAATGTTTTTTTTTTTAAAATTATATCAGGAAAATCGTGGGGAGTCAAGAATTATATAGCAGGAAAATTATGGGGATACAAAATATCTAATAGAAATTTTAAAATTAAATGACATGACGTAAAACATTTGACCCAATGCAAAAATATTTTACAAGCTATAACATGCAAAAATATCATTATTATAATATTTTACAAGCTATAATATGCACAAATATCATTATTACTAATTCTGACGGGATGATACTCATGGAATCCTTAATAATAAATCTACTTTTTTTTTTCTTTTCAAAATGACTTATGCTTAATATTTTTTCACACAAATTAATTAAGAAAATAAGTATTCCAAGAGAATTAACGTTATTTGATTGGAGGATAATTTTACTAAAATATCCTTGTTTTTTCTCTTAATTTTAATAAATATATTATTAAGTCTTTCAAGACAATATTATTTATTAAGAATAAAATTAAAATAAATATTTGAATATCTTATTGAAAAATAAGAACATAATGAATTTGGAATTTTTTTCAAAAAAGTAAAATTACAGTAATTTTGGAATGAAAAAAGTAATATAAAATTTATATTATAAATAGAAAAAACATTACATTCTCTACTTTTTGGGCAGTTTGACTTGACTTGATGAATATTTTGATGTCTTTTTAACTGTTTATTCCTTTTAATTCATCAAAATATCCTTTTAGACAATCAGTTAGATTAATCTTTTGCTTGATTTGATGGAACTGGAACTGATTTAAGATTATAAAGAATTAAAAATCATGAATTAGTCTCAATAAATAAGAAAATAAGACACATAAAATTGCATAATTTTAAAAAAGTTCAGTCAATAATAATAAAAATATATATTAGAAAATTTCTTATTAACATTTCTTACTGATATTACTTGAGTGCATATTTTGAGTATTAAATTAAGAAATTTGATTCATTGATGTTTGATTAGGAAATTTGTTCACGTAAAGATAGATATATTAAATTCATTGGAGTTGAGGATGATTCTTCGAATAAATAAAAAAAAGATTAATTGAAGCTGTATTGTTTGAGTGCAACTTACTTATAAGGTGACGGGATAATTTGATTCATTCGAGTGATTTATCTGTGTATTATTCAAACATGTGATTATTTTCTTAACTATAATTTTTTTTCTTCAGTTTTTATAAAATCTGTTGTTTTAGATACTCTACCAAAAAGTTTCGGTCTACGGGCCTGTTTGGATGTTAACTTCTCTATAAGTACTTCTAGAAGAGAAAAGTAAGGAGAAAAAAATGAAATAAGCTTTTCCATAAGTAAAAATAAGCTCTTCATTAGCTAATTTGTAGATGTCATTTCTTCTTTTAGAGAAGCTACATTGGTGAACTTCTATAAATTAACTAATGGAGAGCTTATTTTTACTTATGGAGAAGCTCATTTCATCTTTTTGCTCTTATTTTCTTCTTCACTTCTAGAGAAATTTATTCTCCAACACCATCTTCAACTATGGACCATCACCATTCTCAAATCTGTAACAACTAGTAATGTCAACCATCTCCAAGCCATCATCTACCCATTCCCCTAATAAACTGTCCACTAACTGACATAAAAAGAAAAACTTTGAACAATTCAACTTTGCCTATCAGTGATTCTTCTCTCGAACATTGAAGGATCTTAAGAAAATTTACCATGTGCGTCCAACTTTTCAAATTAGAATATTGAAACCATCGGGTGCTGAAACTGAGAGCTGAGTCCTATTAACTTTGATAAATCCCAAATTTTACTCAACACTTCTTAATATAAATATAACCTTACAGCTCATGGTTCAGCGTTGAAGAGTGAAGGCTGGTTAGTTGACATAGCCGTGAAACTCTATTATGAATCACAACAATTTTCTCTTTTGGAAAAAAAAAAAAACTTGATATCAACTTAGAGTTGAATTAAGTTTTGGCTAGGCAATTTTCATTAATAATATATCATCGTTCGAATTGGAAGGAAGGGAAGGCATCATTAACAACACATATTGAGCCAAGAAATAGAGTTTCTTTGCAAAGTTGGATAAATATTAACATTATATTTATTGTTGATATTGACAAATACATGTACTTTTTTATTTATAGATTTTTGTTGTCCCAGTGTCAGATTGTCACTGTCTTGGTGAAGTGTTTCTGCATTTCCATGCATGGGACTCCTCCCAAAACTTATTCTATTTACGGCTGAAGTTCCAACAGAAACACTTCATAGCTCTGTTGGAAGTCCATTTTGTGTCCATGCAGCATAACCACCAGCCATGTCTGTGAGTCCAGTGAACCCCTGCAGAATGAAGAAATATTGCAAGATGGTAAGGCATCAAACTATTCTTAGGAAACATGAATGACAAGAAACCAAGAAGAAATTCTTCTAAATAGGATCGTTTTTAAAGCGAGTAGATAAAGGTTGTACTCATCCATAAATTTCAATGGATTAAGATCTTGTGCACTTCAAATTAAATAACAAAACTAACTTTAGAAACAAGTTAATCTATATTAACCTTATTCCATTGTTTCTAAAGCATTGAAAGAGGATTATAAAGGCTGAAATAGTCAATTTAGTTTGTATACAGCTAGCCCTGAAAGATGTCTTGATGTTGAAAAAATAAAACTTTATTTAGACCTTCAAACAAACTAGGATGCTTGTTTTCGATTCCAAATTTAAGGCATTGAAGAAAAAAAATGCTTACAGCAGCTAGCAAGTCACTTGCGGCCATCATAGATCTCTTACCAAGCTCACACCCCTGGGAAACCAGAAGTCAACATCTAAATTAAACAGGAGTGCTAAAAATAACAAAATTTAATGACTGAACAAGAGTTTTATGAAGATATATACACTCACAACAATAATTTCATCATCTTTCCTAAACTGTGAAGACACCTCTCTAATAAAGTTGCTGTTCTTTGTCATCCCTGAATAATGAATGGAGAATATATTAACAAATTAGACAAAATAAAAAATACATAGGACCACAAGACTCATCTTACCATATTAGAGTATTAGTTTTAACACGAAATATATAACCCTCTCTTGCAAGTAACCACATTTGATATTTTAATTTGAACTTTCAACAAAAGTAATTGCATTTCAGGGATAGGAAAAATTGAGTCACAATTGACATCATCTTGAAGTTGAAACCTAACAATTGGGTTGGATTCATTGGATGCATAACATTGTAAAAATAAAATGCCTTGGCCAAGTAGTTATAAAGGAAATAGTGAAAATAGAAAATAATAAAAATTATTTTGAGTAATTTCTATATAAATTTTTGAACATAGAAACAAGAAAATATTTTCCCAAACCAAAATGTCAACAAGTTAATAGAAGAGTCCAAGTCCAAAGAACAAGCTATATCAGGTAGCTATTTTTGTTTTGGGAGGCATTAGGAATCAACAAAGCAGCTACAATTGCCACTAAGATGATAGTATTTATAATTTAATATACAATTTTGAGAATTGAAATAGAACCTGATCCAACTCTAAACATATAAGGTATATTAATTGCGCCAGGAGCGTGTCCAGCATTGAACTCTTCCGGGGTCCTGCACACAAAATAGAGGAAGAATAAGAGACAAGGTTCGACCCGTTTGGATACAAGCTAGAAGTGCTTTTGAGAGCTTCTCTATGGGAAATATAGTGTTTTTTTTAGTAGAGAAGCTCCCAAAAGCACTTTTAGTCTTGTATCCAAACAGGCTTAGGCTGATTCTAAAACATGATTCCAAAAAAGCTCTGCGCCTTATATTGTGTATACGTTACTCATTATCATAAATAAGGTTTATTGGATAAAGTCACAAGTATTTTTAAGAGTTTTTTTATTAGAAATATATCATATTTTTTAGTAGAGAAACTCTCAAAAACACTTCTAACTTATATCCAAATAGGTTCTTAATCTCTTACCTTACATCCAAATATCGATGACCAGCTAGAAGAAGCTCGTATGCTACACGCACAGGCACCGAAGTTGGGGCTCTAATAGCCTCCAAATTCCCCTGCAGAGCTGCTTCCCTCCTTCAATAACACCACACGTTAGTTAATTACTAATCACAACCCGTGTGGCCGTGTCACAATGAACAAGCTACGTTTGAATTGATCAAAAGAGGTAAAAAAAAATAATATTTAAATTCTATTGTTTTGACTTATGCACGTTAGCTACCTACCACCATTAGAACATGGTCCATATTATGCTTATCTTTTTATTCTATTCAGGGTATGAGGTATAACCGAAGGGCCCTTTTTTTTATTTAATTACGAAAATATTAAGTTATGTTCCATACTTGTGTATCTAATAATTTAATTCCACTCACTGAAGGAGAAAACCAAAACACTCGTTTCTCGAAGCTTATGAATCACGATTAAACACCTTTCTTAACGCTTACCGGAAGTTTGGAAACTGGGGTGGAACAGCAACGCTTATCCGTCGTCCCTTGTGAGGATTCAGGGAGTTGATAACTGAAAAACTGCACGTAACAACACTTTTGAAGTTTTAGAAAAAGAAGATCAATATGGTATTATTTTGGTATAGAAGAATGGTTAAATTATTTGACCTTGTGTGGCATGGATTCATTGAGCACGAAGGAGGAGGGGCACGGAAGCAAGTGGCAGAGACATCAAACGTTGTTGTTGTTGTTGCTGTCGTTGCTTTCATGGTGGTTGTTTACTGCTGCCGAGATTCTTGGAATGATATACTATACTACTACCCAATGCAAACGAGTGGTTAGCTTTAATATTGAACTTATGCATAAGGTTGCCGCTCCCAAGCCAAATACTACATTTGAAAGAGTGCACCATAATCACTGGCCCCACACATATAATTAATTCATGTTCAAGAGCAGAAATTTTTATTTATTTTTGGCTGCAAATATTCTAGAGCTGTTTATGTTAAATTAAAAATATGAGAATTTGTCTAATAATATGAAAAGAAAGAACCAGATGACACAAGTACTAAAGACTTGGGTCATTTAATAAATTATACAAAACTATAATCTTAATTGATTTTTAAATATGAAATAAGAAGAAAAATAATTATTCTACGAATATTATGATGAAAAAAATGTGAAATAAAATAATTGATGTGATTAATATTAAAAAAAATAGTATGTCTCTTAAAAAGTATTTGAAGATCTAAATAACATGAAGGAGACAATGACATCGTAATCATTCGTGACGACCAGTAATGGGCGTCCACGCAATCAACTCTGCTCGGGATTCTTCTTCTTGTTCTTTGTTTTAAGATAAATCCAACTCCATTATTACACAGATATTGATTTAGTATTTTCTTAGACTTGCTCATTTTGTTTTACTTATTTTGTATGATATGCGTAACAATCTATCTGCCTCCGGGGTAAATTTTTATACAAGAAAAACGCAATTTTAGTAAAATAGTTAATAAACAATAAGATTTTATCACGGAGGTAATCCTTCATTGGTGATGATTTTATCACGGATCCATTTTTATATAAGATACTAATAATAACCTCATTTGTCAAAGAAATTTGTTTGTCCGAAAAAATGGCACAAAATCTGCAAATTAAAATACACGTTAAGTAAATTTAGGTTATAGTATTGAAATTTGTGAAATAAATGAGAGGTGCATTTTTTGTTTTGGATAGAAATCTTGTCAGATGACACGTAATGTCTGGTATTTTAGCACAGATAAGTCCGACGAGTAAGTAACACACTTCGAGATAAACGAAGAAATTGCTGACCCACCATTCACGACTCTGGAGGTCATGGATAAGTTTCCACCTCAGAAAGCCCATCGGATTTGGTTGGAGAGATTCTTCTACACGTGGCACCACATATTCCAACCTCCCAAGGAACTTATGGATCTTCTTTATTGGGCCTAGATATTTTCACTCAAGCAATCATAGGGCCCAAGGGACAGTTACATTAGCCATTTGAATCCTGCACCTCCAAAGGAAGCTGAATGGACAAAAATGCCCCCACCCACTTTCTTCTGTCTGATTTCTTACATCCAAAGAGGTGTCTAAACAACTGGGTATGCAACTGCTTGTTGCTAGCTTAGTGATTCTCACGCTGAACACATCCTATAGCAATTCTAAATCTGCCTCCTCAAGCTGAATGTTACTTTTTGTGCAACTTGCTTAGGACATTTAGATCACTTTAATTTGTCTAGTTCATTTGTCTATGAGATGTGGAACAAATGTGTAATTCTGCTATCACATGTCAATCATTGCCATTTCACTAGCTTGAACAAAATTAGATGAAAAACTAATCTCTAATTGTCGTTTTCTACTGCCTTTGCTTGCTGTCTGCCAACGTTTGCTTGTTCAGTGTACGCCTTTTTTCCCCATAAAATTTTACTTTCTGGCTTTCAGGTCATGGCCAATGTTTCCTTAGTGGTTCTGTTTCTTAGATGCTTCAGTTTTATTAGCCTCCCCGTGTGTCATGTGACCAAAACCAGCAGATTAGGATTTCAGCTCAAATACATAGCAAATGGAAGTAGCAGCCCTTGTTTAGACATTGTAATTTGTATAATGTTATAACAGTATAATGTGGAACTGTAAGAAAAGGGCGCTTTGTTTACTTGGTGGCTAATAGTAGATTTTTGGTTTGAAGGCTAGGTTTATTCTTTCAAATAAACCTTGGATAGCTATATGTTTGTTTATTTGTTTTTTCCTACACCCATTGGAGATGAAACCATGGTGAATGCTTATGCTTGCAACGTACAATTTGAAATCCTCAACTTTTTTGTTGTCTATTTTTACTAACAGCCTGGCTGAAAATGATCTTCCATACTTTGCAACTGAGACTACAATTCCGTCAAGCCCTTTCGCACTATCTCGTGCAAGGCATTTGCACTCCATAGGAGCTAAAATGTATGGTGCTTTCTGGTGTTCGCACTGTCAGGAACAAAAAGAGGTATGTGGTCACTTATAATCCCTTTCAAAGTTTTTAGCCACACTGAATGGAAAATAAATCATCATAATCTGTGTTGATGCTTTTCTCACCTTGAAAAGTTGAAATTTCATGAATTTAGTGAGAAGTGCATGGCTTGTGTAAGATCATATTAGTTTTTTTAAAATTATAGTTGATAGAGAAATTCATAGGTAATCCCCATTGTTACATAGTTAGTAGAATAAATAGAGTTAGTTTATTGATTAGGGGTCAGTTAGTCATTAGTGGGTTACTCAGTTAGTGAGTCAAGTGGCTGATTATGTATATAAATAGGAAGAGGGGTTGAGAGAGGAGACATTCATCGTGTGGGAAATTGTAAATGAATTGGGAGAGACTGGGATCTCTCG
>PYAF01005264.1:47587-68352 GCA_007407185.1 Glycine tomentella | reverse complement strand
GGGGGGGGGGGGGATTGTCATGAAAATGTCTCAATTACAAGATTTGATGGAAGGAAGCCTAATGATAACTGATCAAGGCTACCTGGTGAACTATTCAGAAGATAGTGCAAAAAAAACTCCAACCAGAAGCTTGGGTTTGTCACTTTGTCTTCAAGATTAAAAAACTGAGGAGCAAGAAATCAAAGTTCAATGGGAAAACCAAGGACCAGTGGAGTAGAGGGCAAAAGCTGATGATGAATGGGAGCAAGAAAACATAACACGAGATGAAGAATTAGAGAGAAGAAAACTGGAAGCTGAAGGGCAAAAGACGAATAGAAGAAAGCTACAAAAACTAGGAGAAACCGACAAAAGCAACCAGAAGACAGAAGCAAAAAATGAAGTACTTGAGATTAAGAATTACAGTGGAAGAGATGACATAGATACGGGCTTATTTGTGGGTTGCAAATAGGAGGTGAAAATTGAGGGAAACTCTATTTTTGACATGAGGGGATAACCAAGCACTGAACTGATGGCAACAATGGAGGTTTCAGGTTTGGGTAGTACCATCAACCCACCACAGAAGGTTGCAACCATGTGTGCTAGTTCAGTTTGCAACAGAGCCATGGGTTCTTTTCAGTGTAACTACACAGGCTCTGATGCTCTGTTTCATAGCAAAAAATACTATAGAAAACAGAGCACTAAAGGAGCATTGGGGCATTCTCATGTTTGTCTTGGTCTGAGAGGATTGAAAACTACTCTTGGACTGCTGAGTGGAATTGGCTTAGTCATTGTGCTTCAATTAAGTAAATAGCTTGTAACTTTTGAAATGAAGTTAATTCCATCATGCAATCCATCCTGGCCTTTAGCACCTGCAATGGGCAAATACTAAATGGAACAAAAATCATCATGGTCTCTGTTATGCATTTATCTACCTTGAAAAGTTGAAACTGTTGTCAACTCAGTGGGAACTGGGGAGTGAATGACTTGTGTAAGATCTGATTAGTTTTTAGGATTAAACTTAGTAATGTAATTTTCAATCAAGAATTCACTATCATATGACTACTCGGTAAGATCTTCACCCTGGTTTCAGGAGTAGTTGTCATTGGATTCATAAATATCATGGTTTATTTCTTCATGAAAACTTTCCCTATTCTTTCTAGTGTCATTAGATTCCTCTGCTTTGGATCCTAAAAACTAATATTTATTCATTGAGTTGATAGTTTTTTTATTCATTAAGGAGCTTATAATATTTATCCATTTTATTATAAATCTAAATTTACCTTGTAATTATATTTTTTTTGTATTTTCATTTACTCGTAAAATTTCACTATATTTCAAAGCGTTAATTTTTAACAAATGATCTAACACTTATGCAAACATTCGTCAAAGTGAAATTTAAATATTTAATTATACTTAACAAGCAATGCCAAATACGACAGGCATTATTTACCTAGAAAAAAAGAAAATAAAATTCATGTTTTATAAAGCTAAAATATACTCAATATATAAAGGTTACGTCTTTTTAACTCATAATTTAATTTTTTTTAAAATATTGAAAAATTATAAGCCCTTACAACACCACATGAATCCTTCCAGACACCACAGTGAACCCTTCAAAAAAAGCGTAAGAACGGTTTGGAATAGTCTTCAACCGACAATATACGTGCTTTGGGTGTATTCTCAGAAGCTTCTCTTTTATATAAACCCAGACCCCACATCTGTTTTCATTGTGGGACTTTTACAACTTTTACTTTGTTCCACCTGCTTAAGGTCCAAGGACGTGGGACTTCTTTGTTTTTGCTTTCCAACACATGTCTACTAATCTATTATTCTCATTTCATCATCATTTGTGCTAAACAAAGAAAAAGACAGTCTAATATCCAATTATTCATGACCTATATAGAGTGGGTCATATTAGATGAGAACAGTTCTCAATTTTAATAACGTGAAATATGATTTTTTTTTTTTGGGTACATGACTATACACAAATAATTAAATTAAAATTTATTCAGTGATTATATGATCATTTAAAACAAATTATATATATATATATATATATTTTCTTTTAATCTTAATAATTTAATAATTTATAGTTTTCATTTCTCTAGAAGAATTCTTATTTCAAACCCACTCTCTCTCTCTCTCTCTCTCTCTCTCTCTCTCTCTCTCTCTATATATATATATATAAAGGGGTTAGATGATAAAATCTCATGAATAATCGAGAATGAAAGCAGAAGCAAACTGTGGGCTGTTGGAAACACATACATAGGGCGGCAAAAAAATAAAGTAAAGAATACTCATTTCAGATACAAATTATTTTATCTAGATGAATTATTTTGTCTCCCTCATGAAAATTAGGACTTTTTAACTTTCTATAATGCTTGACCGCCACTCGATCCACGGGACCGGCATCATATAAAGCAAGCAAATATAATTTATCTATTAAAGATTAACATAATATATTCAATAATTTTGATATCTAAACGATGAAGTGATTTTTTCTTCTAATACATAGTGAAAATAAAATGCCTAGATATCTATAATAAAGGTTACAATTTTCCTAAAGCTAGTCACATCTACAAGGAAAAGAAAAACTTCACTTGTAGGAGATGTAGTATATAAAAAAGTTGTAAAAAAAGAGACTAAGAAGTCTCATCAAGAAAAAAACAAGGCTCGTCAAGCTCCTATTATATATTTTAAAAATATTATCCTCTAATTATATATTAGAAAAATCATTAAACAATTTTTAAAAAATAAAAAATAAAAAATGTCTATTTAATGTAATTTAAAATTTAAGATTAAATAGAGATTGACTTACACAATAAAATTTTCTTTTTGAAAACAAAAAGAAGAACGAAAGGAAAAGGGAAAAAATCACGATAACCCCAAAAAATCAATGAAATAGAAACATAAATTTTGGTGATATTTGGATAACACCAAAACACGATAATCACTTTCATTCAGTTACAAAAAAGGAAAAGGGAAAAAGAAACAAGACGCATGATTTGCGTTCAAGATTTGTTGTTGTTGTTGAAGATTTGCGTTCAAGATTTGAATATTGAACATTTGAACTTATTTTTTGGTTATGACCACGTATGAAACTGGAAAGGAAAGGTCAAAAGCTGAATATAAGAGATAGTAATAAACAGGATAAGCTAGTTTAATGCAGTATATTAGTTTGCGCAAGAGACAATCACACCGCCAATCACATACAATAATTGCAATCAGTAAAACCACGAGACAGCGACCCTGGTTTCATTAGCACAGTAGTTTCACCTTATTAATTAATTAAAATGTTTTTTTATTGTGTGTTCCAATTATGATAAAGAATTTATTAAAATATTATTATTCTATCATCATTTTCATCAATCAATTTTTTTTATAGAAAAAAAAGGCTAGAAAACCTTATTAAAAATCATAGCTATATATTTAAACAGTATTAAATGTTATATTTTAATATAAAAACTCCCATTTTAGTTTTACTCAACTATTTTTGAAAGTAACAATTAAGAAAGTTGTATAAACAATATAAAGATGATTTAAAATTTACCATTTTTTTTGAAAATAACTTAAAATATTTGAGAGGATCCCATCATATGGAATTATGGATAATCACTTTGGTGAAACTCCATCAATCAACCATCAACGATGATTACGGGCAAAGAGAGGTTCCTCCATGAATCATGATGAAGGAACGTACGGCTGCGACGGCGTGTGCGTAATGAACCCAAGATGAGATGAGACTCACATGGGGCCCACAGAAGGAAGATTCTTTCGAATATACCTTATGGCCAACTGCAACATGCTTTGATTACTTTCATTCATTTTTTTTTTCTTCCATACCTTTCCCTGCTTCTGAGTCCTTACTTAGTTACCTTACCCAATTTTTCCTTTTTCCCTTATTTGGTTTCTCTCGAAATTTGCCCATAAAGTTCTCTTTGTCCCTCATCCAATGCTGCACACACCCCCCTCCTTCCCTCCCTATAAGACTTATTTGCGCAGTATTCACCATCACAATCAATCTTCTTTATCCACTCTCTCTTAATTAAATTAAAACAAAAAATGTGCGCTGCCATATCCGAAGTGGAACAAGAAGAGTTGCTCGAAAAATTGGAGGTGTTCAAGATCAAAGGCAGGGACAAGCATGGCCGCAAGATCCTTCGCATTATTGCCAAATTCTTCCCAGGTAGATTGATTAATTGATTAAATCCCTAATTCTTTAATTATTTTGTTATGTGTATGAATTTTTTAAATCTTCGGGAATTGTTTGAATTGAGGACAGCACGGTTGGTGAGTGTTGAGGTTCTGAAAAAGTACCTGGAGGAGAGGGTTTTCCCGAAGCTGGTGAGGAAGAGGAAATTCGCGGTTCTGTACGTGCACACCGGCGTCCAGAGGAGCGAGAATTTTCCCGGAATCTCCGGCCTCCGGTGGATCTACGACGCGATTCCGGCGAACGTGAAGGAGAACCTCGAAGCCGTTTATTTTATTCACCCGGGCTTGCAGGCCCGCCTTTTCCTCGCTACCTTCGGCCGCTTCCTCTTTGACGCTGGGTATATATGCATCCTTCCCTATTTTTTTTTTTTAACAATATAATAATAATAATAATAATAATAATAATAATTATTATTATTATTATTATTATTATAATTATCAATCGTAGATCCACTAGTATGCAGTATATATTACAGATTCACTAGTTTATTTTATCATTCAGGAATAGTTGTGAAATCGTGGCTCACCGCAATGATTCAATGCATGCATTCCGCATAATTTAGGATTTACTCCTCATCACCTCTCATTACTGACTGCATATTTTTTCTGTTGTAATTTCTAAATTAAAAAAAAATATCTCTCACTCTCTTCGTTATTAATTGGACATTTTAATTGTATTTTTTTTAAGAATATGTATCCTATCAGCCAAACCTGAAAAAAAAAATCTAACTCAATTATTTCAAAATACTATCTCTTTTTATTTTTAGTAATAAATTTAAAATATAATTATATATTTAAGGATATTTATTTATGGACCCCAAAAAAGATATTTATATATGAGTTTAATTTTTATTTTAGTATAAATCAATTACTTAATCATCATTAATTTGATTTCTAAAATTGTTTTTGTGAATTAACAATTATGATAATCGGTGATTGAATTACATATATAATATATAATGGTGCATACACTATTTATTCTTTATTTATTATAAATTTTAATTATATAAAAATAAATAGTAATACAGTATTTAATTTTGAAATGCGAAGCACAGACTACTAAAATACTAGTTTCAATAAATTTATTATAACCGTTAATTTGCGTGTTGTAAGTTTCATTACTCTCTGTGTTATTTTGATGGCTCATGATGGGGTATGATTGTGTGTGATAGGCTGTATGGAAAGCTGAGGTACATAAGCAGGGTTGATTATCTGTGGGAGAGTGTGAGGAGGAACGAGGTGGAGATTCCGGAGTTTGTGTTTGATCACGACGAGGATTTGGATTACCGTCCGATGATGGATTACGGATTGGAGAGCGATCACGCTAGAGTGTACGGTGGTGCTCCAACCATGGATTCACCCGTCACCACCTACTCCATGAGGTGCATCTCATAGGATTCCAGGCCTTTTGTTTTTGTGCGTTAGGTAGACTGGGGTCCCTGTTAGTTAAATGGGCCCATAGCTATGTGGTTGTTGATATTGTGCAGAAAGAAAAAGGGAAAAAAGGAAAAAAAATAGTCGCTTTTTTTAGGTCTTTTTGCTAGTGTGTTAATACTTATCCAATAGCATTTTCAGTTTTGGTTGGATGATTCAGTTCAGTGATGATATTTTAAAAAGAATTCCACCGGCTGATTCTTCTGATATTCTTTCGGTATAGGTGTTTCCGTCTTTCACATTTTCTTATTCTTTTTATAGGTCCAATAAAAGCTTCTCAATCTTACCAAAACCTCTCCACTATAATATAATGTCCTTTGAACGAAACTAACTAGTAGTATATTGTGATTCGCGTGTTATAATTTAAAACTTTTAATTTAAAAATATTCCAAATTAATTTAATTTAAAAAATAACTTTCCTCTACCTACAAAGTATGTGCTTCAAGTATCCATTATATATGAGCTAATCTATTATCATCAAGTTGTCAAGTACCCTGAGTGACGACAGGCAATGGTTGAGAGTAGCTTACTGCACTTGAATCCAATCATACACTGAACACCCATCTCGTCCCTAAAGACTATGAGATTGTAGATAGTGTATAAAGTAGAGTGTAAAGTTGATGATGGTTCCCTTAATAAATACAAGGCTCAACTTGTCGTGAAGGGCTACATTTAGCAAATATATAATAAAGGAATGATAAATTATATTGGTGTAATTTTAATAATTATTATATTATTTTTATAATTTTGATATAAAATATGATTTTTATTGATTTAATCGTTGAATTATATTTATATATTAACATATTATGTCAATTTTAATCTATATGAACGAGATAAAAAATGATTTTTGATTAATATGAAATTTTGTATATATAATCTATGTGAAATGAACTTTCAATTATAAAATATTATTCAGTTAAAAATTATAAAATAATATAATAATTATCAAAATTATATTTATGTAATTTGGTCTCTTTTATATATTTATTTATTTTCAACTTGTACCTAAACCTACTTCATTGTGGGTTTTATTGGTAAGTATACATGCAATTACCCTTGGGCATCTCATCAAGGGAGGAGATTTTGGTGTATAATTTCAAAAAGTCTCTTTTATGTCCTAAGACAAGCAATGGTCTCACAAGTTTTACTCTACAACTTTACTTTATTCATACAAAACTTTGCTAATCACTCCCAATTCATTAAATCAATCATTTCCAACATGGTGGTATTACTTGTCTGTATATGTTGATGATATTATAGTTATTGGCCCTAATATAACTTTAATTCATCAAACACAACTCATGCTCAAAAAACACTTCTAGCTAAAAGGTTTTGAGACCTCAAGTATTTCCTAGGCCTGAAAATTTTCCGAATCACAACAATTTGTATACACCTTTATCAAAAGAAATATACATTGCAGCTACTTGAAGATATAGTGTTTTTTTTTTTTTTTTTTTACTAAACCACTAACAATACTTATAGATCCTAATGTTCACTTCAATGAATTTGATGGTGAACCACTCTTGGATCCTTCCATGTAAAGGCGACTCCTTCACTGCCTCATGTACCTCACAATAACCTGAATTGATATCACATATGTAGTGATAAGTCTCCCTCAATTAATGAACAAACCTATAATACCACACCTATATATATGTCATCCACCACATTACACAATGGAGCACTTGCTTACAACCCTAGTTAGAGAACTCCGGGAGGGGGAATGGGAAAGAAAGGAGCAACTTAGATCTCCCAAAGATTGCCTTCCTAATGTGATGCTTACATATTCAACATATCTCTCACTAAATACTTAATCATTCATTGATTTGAGGGAAACTAGATTTAATATTCTTAAAAAAAATGTCAAGTTTAAATATTATAAATGAAAAAATGTGATTACAAAAAGATGTTTCATTAAAAGTGATCAAACAAGTTTTCTGATAAAAATTAATAATCGATAAAATTGATAAATATTTTATATCAATAACATTGCTATAAAAAAAAAATAGTGAACTTAATCAAATTATACAATGTTACAATTGGAAAATACATTTTAGAATAACAAATATAGCAGGAATTGGAAGGAAAACAAAAATATATATTAATAAAGAAGTTCAACCTACTCAACAAGAAATGATATTCAAATCATTTTAATTAATTTATTGAAAATTTCATCGAATAATAGAGTATATAAAAAAAAATTATATTACCAACATTTTTATTTATAAATTTCAATATCAAGCATTAATCATTTGTCTTTTTAAAGAAAAAAATATTATTTATTTAGATTGAGTTTTTGGAATTTCTGGAAAATAAATGTGTAAAAAGCTTGACCAGGGAGTAAAAAAATTTGTCCAGTCAGAATTAGTAAAAAAATAAAACACCAACTAGCTTATTAGTATTAGAAAAGCCAAACAAAATGGTTAATAAAAAATAAACACCAACTAGTTTAATTAGATGAAAGGCTGTGTCTTGAATAACTACAATTCTTCAAAATAAAAAAATACAACATATCTTAAAGAGCGTCATCTCAAATTTGTTTTTCAAGACTAACACAACATTGCTTGGGCACTCTTATATATATATATATATATATATATATCGAATGGGTTTGACTCTAGTCCTTATGGGATTGTTTATAGGGTTGGTATAAGACCTCATTCTGTCTGTTTAAGGTCCAACACATGAAAACCGTATTTTATACAAGCCCACTAAATAAACAATCTTATTATTTCTTTTATAAAAAAAGTTAAATAAACTATACCATGGTCTTCATTGAACTGACTTCAATGGACTAATCCTCATATTCAACCTTATAAGTTGTGAGTCGACCAACCCAGTCTTGACATATAGGATTCCACCATATCCTCTATGAACATCCTATTTAATATTCATAATCCTAGGGGATCTAGTAATAACTTAAACTATATCTTAATCATATCATAATTATATCTTCACCATATTTAATCATATTTTATCTAATTATATCTTATTTTTGGGAATTATAGAGATAATATATAATCAGACCTTATCATAATCATGAAGCTCTATTACTCTATATCTCACCCAAAAATAAAGATAAAATACACTTGCTTTAGAATATAAGACCTCCAAACTATAAAGAAATCCTATCCCGAATCATAAAGTGAGACTTAAGACAATAATTCTTGTCCTTGTATCAACAACTGGTATTGGGTCAATTCTTCTATCATGCATGCTAATTTGTTGTAATCTATAATAGTATAAACCGATAGTTTTTGAAGTTCATCAAGTTTTATCAAAAGACAACACAAATCAAGTTTTCTGTACGTAGCCAAGGCCTTCCATCACCAGAAATTAGGCAATGGTATTTATTTGGATTTTACAAATGTAGTTTTTTGGCAAGTAACTTGTCTTACATTGTTCTTCAAACATTATTCTTTAAAATACGTCACCTGCAACCAGAAGCAGGCATTTTTAAAAATAAAATAAAACCACAAATTACTTCCTTTTTTAGTAGAAACCATCCACTATTTTTTATAGAAATAATTCTATTTGAATAAGATGGAATAATGATAACATATTTTGTTCAAATATTTAACACAATTGAAACTTGAAATTACTAATTACAGTAAATTTCAACAATCCTATGCTAATTTATTCACACCATGATACATATTACTAGTACTTTCTTCGTTAACATTTTTTTCATCAGTCCTCACATGAAAAATTAGAATCATTATCATTTATCACATTCCAACTCCTTTCGCTCTCTCCAACCTCGCGCGGGTCATTTTGTTGGGAAAACTCGTTTCCATGAGAAAATCGATTTCCCTGGAAACAAACACGGGCGAATCTCGGATGCGACTCGTTCCACTTTAATTCGATGACGATCGCCACTATATGCCGCGCTGTGCGTTCCCCCTGGGACGATCCAATGGATCGATGCTTCCGAATTTTTCCATGCCTCGCCGATCCTGGTATGGAATTCTTCTTTACTTTTTTTTTTCTTTGAATTTTTCCTTAATGTGTGCTTTATCCGAATGTAATTTACTTTTTCTGAATTATTTTTTACCTCGTTGTAAATGTTGTTACCTGAATTTCAGGTCGAATATCTTCGTTGTGCTTGAAGTTGTGCTTAGTGACGATTCACCTGATTTATGCCGGCGTGCTCTTCTTGTTCGATGGGGATTTGATAGAAAAGACTAAGAAGGAACCGTGGTGAGTGTTCCTTCCCTTTATTTGGTGTCTTGTGTGACTTAAATTAAAGCTACATTTTCTGCATTGTGTAATATGTATTATACTATTATGCATGTCATGTATTACAAGCTAGTGCTTCCAAGCAGTTTTGGATGATTGCTGTGATTTTTCTGATTTTCTATTTTTTTGGCTTGCTTTTGTGTCAGGTACACTACTTTATACTTGCTGCTCTTCGTTGTTACTTTAATACAATACTTTGCCACCTCTCTTTCTTCTCCAGGGTAATAAACCATTTGTTTCCTAGTGATGAAATTAATACTGAGTGTGGCGAGGGACCGGGATATTTTTGCTTATTTATCTACCTGATGTGGTTTATTTTCCTTTGCTGATTTTTTTTTTTTTTTTTTGTGCAGCTATGTCCTTGAAGCCATGCGGTCTGTTAATGAGAGAAGTGCAGCGAACAGAAAGGCACCAGAAACATCGAAGTAGGCCACCCTACTTTTCATGTATAAATTTTGTTATTAGGAAAATGGATTTAATAACATGTGAAGTAACCTTATGTTTCTGGTCTCACCTAACTATTTATTTTCGATTTTATATTGCTTAAGCAAAGTCAATTGGCTTCGAGCAGAAATGGGAGCTATGCTATTTCCACGGAAGGAAATCTGATTGCAAGAAATGGTTCAGGAAGCTATTCATCATCTTGGTCGAAGTTGGTGGCTGACTTGTATCCTTTCTCAGCATCGATGAGGTAGACAGGACTGTCTGTGGCTTCTCCAATTCCATGCACTGTTGGTTAAATTTTCAGAAGTTTTTTATGGCTTACCTCTCCTTGTAGAACATGGACATGCACCTACTGCAATGTGGAGCAGGTATTGTGACTGACATTCTGCATTATGTATTATGTTTTGGCTATTGTATATGTCATTTCATATTTTATTGCTTCTTCAATTGATGCTGTTGCATTCATTTGATGGTTTTACTGGTCAACATTTCATTCTGTACAGCATCATAATAATTCAACTGTAAGGATGTAAGAAACTAAGTGTTGATGCGGCCATGTCTTGAAGTATCATTATTGCTTAAGTACAATCATAATAATATTGTTAGCCTTTCCCAGATGCCACTCTACATCTTGTATTGTATCTGTAAAAGCATTTTTGAGTTCTGGTTTTGTCATTTGTGATCTGAATTCTTGAATCAATTTTTTCATTCTCGATTGGATGCTTGTATTAGATGCATGAGAAAGCAATATTTCCATGGATAATGAAAATATGGACTGAGCTACACATCATAAACAGCTTTTTTCCGTGGTATATACATGACTGTTAGGTTTAAAGCACATTATGAAAACTAGAGACCTCGCTTTTGGGTTCAAATAATTTAACTTCTTGACTTAATTTCTTGATTTTGACTATCAATTTTTTTGTCGGTGATCATTATGCAGCCTCCACGAGCAAAGCATTGTCGTGATTGTGACAAGTGTGTTCTTCAGTTTGATCATCATTGTGTTTGGCTTGGTAACTGCATTGGCCAGGGTAATCACTGTAAATTTTGGTGAGTTAATTATTTTGGGATGTGAAATTAAAAATTTTCTTTTTAGCAGCAAGATTTTCCATTGTAAACTTTATCTAAGCTATCTTCTTTTTAGATGAGAAATTTCACTTTCACCAATAATGGAATTTTTGCTCAATGATATTATTATTTCATTTGTAATTAGTCTTGATACTTAGATGAAGGATCGTTGGCCTGGAATTGCAATCAATGCTAATTAGCCGTAGAATGTCTTTTGTTTGTTTCATTATCTTGACATTTGTTCAATCACTTTTAGTTTCAATGTGCACTTAGTCTTGTTTTTTCAATATTAATTATAGACCTGCAAGAAATGAGTGGATGAACTCGGAAACATATTTAGAAACTTAATTTTGTTATCCTTAACTTATTTATTTAATTTTACTGCACATGCACTTTTATTTTCCGATTGAGTTATATGTCCTACAAAGTACTGTATGGATTTAATAATTATAGATAATTTTAGGCAAATTGTTGATAGTAATAAAGTCCCTCTCTCTCTATATATATAGAGAAAGAGAAGGGGGAGGGGGGCATATTAAGAGAGAATTGTTCTCACTTAAGAGAACAGCAAATCTTGATCATACAATTGTACACAGATGGCTAAGTCTAAGATTGGATTTATTCAATTTTAATATTGACCATTTATGTATTGTTGTGTATGACCAAGATTAGTTGTTCTCATGAGAACAATTCTCACTTGATATGCTCCCTCTATGTATGTGTAAGAATTGTAGTATACTATGCATGGACACTTGTGAAATTTAGGAATGGGATTACTTTTATGGCTTATTTAAGGAAATGCTATTTGTATATCCTTGTGAAGACTTTGGCTATGCTCTCCTTGTAATCAATAATATGCCAGCATTGTACAAGGAAATAAGTTACTTATTTTATTAATTTCGTGTATATCTTTGTCTAAATATATTTCTCTCACTATGATTTTTTCTTCCTTCCTGTCAAAACACTTAGGTGGTACCTTTTTGAAGAGACAGCATTGTGCCTTTGGACTGGTGTCTTATACATTTTGTACCTGAAGGCTCACATTACAAGGGTTTGGTATGATATCTTCATTATTTAGGAGAAATATTTAAACTCCCAGCCTTATGAAAATGATGTAAAATCATCTTCATTTATAAAATCCTTTCTTGGAAAGTTACACATAAATATTTGGGGGAGGGGGGATACTGGCTTGTGTATGCAGCCAGACCCTCACAAATGGAGAGAATATTTCTATGATTAGATTACAACCTTTCAAAGCCAATAACCTTACCTTTGTGCCAAAGCTCACCCCCTATAGGATTAGGTGAGTCTTGGCACATAGGTAAGGTTACCTAACGGTCCAAGGTCTTCCATAAACAAAAGGAAGAAAGTCCTATTCTCATTTTTTTTTTATATTTCTGTAATCTGAAATTGGATCATTACTTTTTTATGCTCTCAGGTGGCAGGATGCAATCATGATAATTCTCTTGATCACTCTGTTAGTTGGTCTAGCCTTTCTTCTCCTCCTCCTGCTATTTGATAGGTAATTTTCGTAATATTGTGTCCCAATTTTTTGCAGGTAGCATAAGATTGCTTTTATATAGGACTTTCCTCTGTTCTTTGCTGTAATTTTTTTTAGAAAACTTTTGGGGGGAAGGGGGGGGGGGGGTTGTTCTATGTCAGAATACTAGATTTATGTAGCACGACACGACTCGACTCTCCGACACGTTAATCTTAAAAAATTATGGATTTCGGCACGTTGGGACACGTTTTAATATTAAATAATATTTTTAATTTATGTAGTGTATATTTCATTTAATACTCAATAATTTAACAAAAAAATTAAACTAAACTAATAATACCCATCAATGTAACCGAAAAAAAATTCAAAGAGGCTGAATTTCAATCTTCAAAACAGAATATTCAATTATTCATAGACAAACATAAAATATGGAGATTACCTTCATGGAACATTTTCATCAATAACATTTGACTCCATCTCTGGCTCATCAAGTGAAAGAGTAGCAACTTCAAGCATTCCAACATCTTCAAATGTATCAAATATATCTTCAGCAATGTCCCACATTTTACTTTTCCTTTGTGTGTATTGTGGACTCTTTCTTGATAAGAGTTTAAGGTTGCTATGTATATAAACTAAGTCTTTAGCACGTTTTGGCGTTATCTTATTCCTCTTACAGAGTATACAAAAGAATAAGTACTCCAATTGAGTTCAGTACACTATGAAGAAGAAGGTTGTGCAACAAGTCGCAATGCTATCTTTTGAAGCATAGGTGCACAAGTACCATGAAGCACTCACCAAGCTTTGGCCTCCACAGAATATCGATTTTGGATGACATCGTAATCTCTAAAGCCCCCACTTGTACTAGTAAAGTCCACATACTCCAAATTTATTTTATTTTGGTCCTCCAAGTTAGGAAAATATCTCTTTAAGCATTTTTGTCTTTCTTGATTAATCTCTTGATCCTTATGTCAAGGAACTCGACTAGAATCTTCATCAAGCCATTGTTGACTATAGTATCTAAAAGAAAAAAAAAGAAAAACAATTAACAGATTATATCAAATAAGAGAAGTATTACATCCATTCATATTTAAAAGCTTAGCTGGGATTCAAAGCATGTGCCAAACAATGAAGTGGAGTTGAATTTTTGGTCCAACGATCCACAAGAATACCATGGACCACGTCATAAAAAATTGAGGTCTCATCCATCCTCTTCAATTCTTGCAAGTATATAGCTTTCTTCATCTTTTCAATCATCTCATTCCACATATCATAAATCAAATGAAGACAAGGTTTTATCAGTGTCACAAATCCTAATCATATTATAAATGGGAGCAGTGAAAGCAAGTATGTAATCAATTGAATCCCACCAAAGATCATCCAATATCTTTTCTTTAACAAATCTCGCCCTCCCTAGATTATCATCTTTATACACACTCCATTTTTCACTTATTACCATATTTTGGAGATCACCTTTTATCAATTTGAACTTCTTTAGCATCACAATCATGGAAGCAAAGCGGGTTTCAGTTATAGAAAGCAACTTCAATCCCACAAACTCATTAAACATTGACAGTCTCATAGAATGATTCATTATGAAATGCTTTATTGCAGAAACATCTCCATTAATATCAGAAATCCAACTACACTCCTCATATGTTATTTGATTATTCTCCACATTTTTAGTAGCACAAATATTTTTCGCAGCTAAATTCATTGTGTGAACAACACATGTTGTCCAAGTAGTAGACGAAAATTCTTGCTCAATAAGATGTCCTGCTCCCTTACAATTTGTAGTATTATCCGTGATTACTTGAACCACTTTTCATGCCCAACTTCTTTAATTACGTCTTGTAACAACCTAGCAATAAAATGCCTATCCTTAGTCTCTCCTGAACAATCAACTGATTTCAAAAACACAGCTTCACCATCAGATATTGCCATGAAATTAATAAGTGGCCTCCTTTGTGAATCTCATCCATCACTCACAATAACACCCTTTTCATTCAACCCATCTCGAATAGGTGCACACAACCTAGCAATATTTTCCTTCTCTTTCTGTAAAAGAGTTGTTTGCAAGGAGTTATATCCTGGTGGCAAATAACCTCCAATATTATTATTCGCGACATAAGTGAAGGCAACTTGAAAGTATGGGTTCCTTGTTAAAATGAATGGCAATCCTGCTAAATAAAACATCTTAGCAATCAAGTGGTTCAATTCTTCCCGCACTCCAACATTGAATGCCCTCTTAATAGGATTTCTAGATGATCTTACACTCACTTCCACTTTTTTTTTTTTTTTTTTGAGCTTGAATCCATGGAAAAACTAGAAGGGGGTAAAGGCACATTTTTGGGTGCATTATTCTTCAATCTCTCACTAGCTTCTTGTTCTAATTTCTCTATCTCTAGCAAGTCTTTTGTCTGCACATGTAAACATTTTGCAATTCCTTTACCTGATAATTTTAACAAATGAGCCCTTATTCTAGTATACGAACTTTTAAAATCCTTTGAGCAAAAATTGCATTTCCAAAATATATTTCCTCCAGCTTCCGTTCAATTGCCTAATTTGGTAACATATTTCCATAATGGCTTCCTTAAAAATTTATCATCTCCACTACTTCCAATACTTGAACCCATTCTAAAAAAATAAAGATAGCACAAGCCATAATGTTCAGTCCCATACATACATATATTTAACGAGTAATTCGTATAAAAGACATACAAAAATAACAGAACTAATGATAGTGTATGTTATTGTTACAAGATAGAAATTTGTCACCAAAAGACACCTCTTTCTAATTTAGTTTGATACAAATAACAGAACTAATAATAGTGTTTTTCCTCTAACACATTTCTGATGAAAAACAAATGTATATAGGTGAGATTTTACAAACCAGAATTTTAGAGAATATGAATCCTCTAACATCTTGGCTAAGATCTTCAGTGCGGGGATCCTCCAAAGTCACACCTGCAACCAACAACAACATTAATAAGGGAATTAAAATAAAAATCCTTGAACATTTTAACAATAGCAAAATAGTCATATCTTTTCAATTGAAATACTAGATGATTATCATCATCCGCATTAACAGAGCCAAGTGATTACTCAAAAATATCAATCAAATGAAAAAAAATATAAATTTGAACCTAAAAATCTAAAAATATAAATTTGTTTAAAGAGTAATAGCAGTAATGATTTTTTTTTAAAAAATAAAAAGAAAAAACCTAACAAAATTTTAAACAGTGACTGGTGGTGAGAGTGAGAGTGAATCAGTGAAAAGGAAAACCATTTGGGGGTTTCGTCACTTTCATGAGTGATGTCCCGTCCCGAGCCCGTTTGGGTGCAGGGCTGCATGCGAACGGCGATCGACATAGAGAAGGTGAAAAAGCATAGCGGTCGAGAGAGAGAAGGTGAAGAAGCGAATGGGTGAGAGGTCAGAGTAAAGCAATAGCATTTACCTGTGACTGGTGAGCGCGAACGACGAGTCAACGGCAGTCGGAGCGAACGGCGAGTGGAGGTAGAAGCAAACGGCGGTGAGCGTGAACAAGTGTGAAGTGAGAAACCGTGAAGGGTAGTGAAAATCCCCATGTAGAACAGTGAGTGAAATTTAATATATGTAATTTTTTTTCTTCACAAAATTGCCTTTTGACCATGTCGGACACGGTCAAATTCGCGTGTCGAAAACGGTCAACGTGTCGAGGTTGTTGACCGTGTGTTGGACACGGCGTCGGTGCGTGTCGGACTCGACCCGCCCTGTATTTCAGCATGTCCGTGCTTCCCATTTACCACTTATTTAATTCAATGTGTGTGAACTGTGAAATATCAAATATTATTGTATGTGGTACTTGTTGTCAACATCCTATGTGCTATACAATATACGATTTGGTTTTATAGCTTTGAATGTTTTTATTCCATCACCTCCTGGATGCTCCAAAAAGTTGGAGTCGAGAAACCATATTTTTCGTCTAAGGAAGACTAAATGGAGATATCTGGATGACAAAATATTTGCTTTAAGGAAGAGTTAAACTTAAATCTAGTCCTCCTGACCTCAGAATCCAATTTATGATATTTAGGAGGTTTTGAAAGACAACCTACCCAGCTTAGCCTTTTACCTATTAAAAAAAAAATACTAGTTAAGAATAAATGGCTACAAATAATGTATGAAGTGCTTGAATAAAGGATGCATAGTGGAATGACTCATTGGTTTTTGAGTTGTTCAATGAGTTTGCTACTATTTTCATGTTGCATTAATCTAATCTTAGCAGTTCTGTTTTGCCAATATAACCATACGTAAAATAAAATATTGAACTTGTTCTTCCTCTTTTACACTTTGGCCGTTTTTCTCCATTATGTTGAATGTATAGTTGGGCATCCTGGTTCAACATAGTTAGAATATGACATCTGTTTTGTCTTTTCTGCAGTTATCTTATTTTAACAAATCAGACTGGCTTTGAATTTGCAAGGAGAAGACGGATTCATTATCTAAGGTTAGATAAATTAGTCTCATGATGTTTTTGTAATATTTCATACTTTTACCTTAAATCATTAAATAAAACATTTTGCTAGAATGTGATTTGTTTTTTGGGTGTTGCATGTCTGGGTTTGTGATTTTTTTTCTTTGCCAACCATGTTTTTGGGATATGTATGATAAACACATTTAATTAATCTGCAGGGAAATTCCGGAAAGAATGCATCCATTCAGTAGAGGACTTCGTAGAAATTTATATAACTTTTGTTGTGCAAGGAGCACCATATACGCAGTTGAACCATTGCCTACCTCTGAGGAGATAGAGGAAAAATCAAGGCCGTACACATGCTTGGATGTTGTTACTTGTCGATGTTGTTGATGGATTTTGTATAAGTAAAAGTCTTTCCATCCAACAGGTTAATTGTGAAAACTCAAAAGTATGTCAATGCACCCGTTTGCTTAGTATTAACACTTTGGCAAACGTGCCAAATTGTCTAAGTAATAATAAACGGTAAGTCTGAATGTCGAGTCCATAAGGACTTTGACTATATCCAGAGTTAATATACGTATGTTTCTAAGCAATTAATGAATTAAACTGATTTTGTAGAGTAAAACGTCATATAATTAAATTCAACCTAATGTGAACTATGAAACAAAACAAGTACATGGAAGAGACACAAACACTTGGAGTATTGTAGTGATGGTTGATACAAGATGCGACAAATGTTGGCGGCTCAACTAACTGAAACTATCCTTGATGTAATATTAAAGATTTTCACTATTCAACATTATTTTCTAATTATCTTCATCTACTAATCTACTCTAGTCATGATTCTTCAAGTGAAAGAGCCTAAATCACCTAATTTCACTCTTAATCCCTTAAGAGTTACATTAAATGATTTGCATTAAAATTAAAGATGAACATTTTAGGGTAAATGAAACCATTCTATCCCTTGAAATGACTCACTTAGATGTGTTTTTCAGTTCTAAGGAAATAAATATTTTCCAATGCATATAACCTAAAACAATGCTTGTGAATGAATGATTAAACCATAAACATGACAATAAATTCAGAAAAACAACAATAATACAAAAATAACATTGAATAGATAGTTAAAATCATTACATCAAAGTTCACAATAATGAGTAGTTTAGCCTCTCATTCTCATGAGAGGTTACAACAATGGATGGTTAAGACAATGGAAAGGAAAGGAAAGCAATGGAAGAAAATGGAGAAACAATTGGTGAGATGCAAGCTCTAGAGGTGTGGAGGAAGCCTTCCTCGTGACCTAGCTGTTGTTTTTGTCTCAGTGTCCTAATCTCCCTTCATTTTCTTCCTTTTTCTCCTTAAAACGTAGCCCTTTCGTCGTGGTCGCACGCTAAGCAGGAGATAGTGCGCTAAGTGCACCTTTAGAGTTCAGTTGGATAAGTGACCACACGCTAAGTGAGTTGGTCACGTTGAGCGGACCTGGTGCCCTAAACGGGTCTATCACGCTGAGCGCGATGCTTCAAATCCTTAATCCACCTTTCATGTCTTTGCACTGAAATTCTACAAAAAATACAATCAACACCTTATAAATCAACTAATTTTAACATCTACTGGATAAAAGCTCAGAAGAAGATAAATTCCTACGTTTTAATCACAAAAAGAAGCATTAAAAGAAGAAAGAATGAGATAATTGCTATGTTATATACATGTAACTTTACGTATGCATGACAATTATTACTTCGATGGGTAGGTGTTATCTCTAGGCAATTTGCTTCATGACATCTTCTGTTCTTCATTCTTTCCCTAATTTTTGTAGGTAGAGTTCCAAGTTTGATGTACACTTATAATAGTGGTAGTGTGTTGTTTTGTTTTTACTTGTTAGTTTGTAGACCTGGATATCAAACCAATTATTGCTGTCAAACGCTAGAGACAATACATAATTTATTTTAGTTAGTTGCATGCAGGGGTGCGGCATTGTTAATTTCATGGTGGCAGTGTTACATGAATTCTCTGTTATTTTTCCCCCACATACTTGTTTTGAACTTATCTAGCTCCACTTCTGGTTGCTTGCAGTTGAAGAAGTGGCAGCTCTTACACTCTTGCACTCTTGCTTACATTATATTTGTAGGTATTTAAGTACTCGTGAGATTAACATGGACAGTGACAAAAGAAAGACGTGACACTCTTGTGGAAAGCATATCTTGAAATATTTCTGGTTGCTATTTCCGTTTGCAATTTTCCTTACCTTATAGCATGTTTGGATACAATTTTGAGCTAGACATGATGTAAATTTTGTGAAGCAACTAGTATTAGCTTCTCCATAAAAATGAGAATTTGACGTGGAAATCAAGCAATACGTGAGTCTATAAATATGACATTAAATTCGCTGACCAATAATGATATGACAATAAAAACTAGTAGATCAGGATGCACTCCAAGAGAATGGTTGAATAGATTAGTGTTGAACCTCAGTGATGCATATAAAACTGGTAATTAGATTAATTGGTTCAATTTTGGTAAGTACACTGACCAACAAGCTAGTATAAAACCGACAAGTCAGATACCATATTCACAGAGATTGGTATAATAGAGATCAATTCAATCAAACCATTAACATAAAGGCGAAGTAAATTATGTCTGTTACGAATATAAGTGCAAACAAAATAAATGCAGTAATTAAATCTGATGTTATATTTATCAAGATTTAGATATCAATCAATGATGGTCAGAGTAGTTAAAGATTCAAATTTCCTTATATTTTCACCTAGATTCCATACAATTAGTATACCCATGAATTAGAAGTTAAGATTTCACTAAGATAGGTTAAGCCCCATTCGTTAACCCTGGTACAAAACTACTTTAAATTAACCCTAATATTCTATTTTTTGTAATTCCATTAAAATCAAATCAAGCATTATGTGCGAAATTCACAATCACACGTGCATCAAGAAGTACTATTCCTAAACTCATCCCAGTACGTGGTCATCAACTTAGATCAAGAATACATATATATGATTCCTCATCATACACATATTGTAAATCCATCTTAACGTACAATGATTAGTTGATAGATGGTATTAAAAATAGAATAACAAGAACTTCTATTAAACCAAAAGGTTCAAACATAGAGGAATTCAATAGGGTTCATCTAACCCAAAATACAATAAATTTAACAAAACAGAGAGAAAATACATATATGAAAACAGAATTTTTGAGAAAAATGTCACATAATTTTTATATCCTTATTTTTTATCTTTAAAAACAGAATTTTTAAGTTGATAGTTTTTTTTTAGCCAAGAGTATTGTATAACATTTGAAACAAAATATTTAACATGATAATTTTGTTTTAAAAAATAAAGCTTTCTAATAACCAGGCACTTATGGTAGGACTTATTGAAAAAAAAAAACTAATTTATAAACTACATAAT
>PYAF01005264.1:9967-47487 GCA_007407185.1 Glycine tomentella | reverse complement strand
AAGGATATGCTGGTAGAGATTTTTGCCAAGGTGGCCACTCGCTCCATCTTTGACCTCTGCATGGTTAAACAATGTTGCAGAGAATTTCTTCACGCTGCGGAGGACGATTACGTGTACCGTCACGCCTCCATGGAGAATTATCCGTTGGTGCCACTGCAATGGTTGAAAGAATCATCATTTTTTAAACGTTGCAAGGAGACTGGTAACTCGGAATTTGCGTATCGTGAAGGAATGGTTCAATACTTTACTTATTCAAGGGTGGAATTGGGTCTCAAGAATTTGAAAGAGGCAGCGCTGGAGGGTAATCACGATGAGGCCAAATATGTTTATTGCATGCTTTTGATGTGTGGTGAAGATGAATTAGGACAAAGAAAGCAAGGTTCTGATATCTTTTGTTCCTTGAAAGCGTCGTCCACGTCTCTTGTGAGATGCAGAAAGAGGGTTAAATCTTTTGTTGGAACCTTGTGGCTGAATAATAAGCCTGTGGTTCCAAATCGCAAGTCATGTTTCTGCGGTTCTGGCATGTGTGATAGTGAGAGATTGAAGAAGCTTTCAAGAAGCTTAGGATGGTCGTCTTTTGAGGATATTAACTATGGTGGTAGCATTGGTATTTCATGCCAAAGTTGCGCTGCTGATCATGAACTTGGTTTGTTTTGCAACATGTTTGGAGTCTTAAGTTAAATTTGTACGTCGTCCAGAAATAAGGGAACAACCAATCAAGAGAATGAGAAGAGGAAATTAAACAAGTACAAATATACTTTTAATTTTTCTTTCTATCTATCTAGAAGTTCTTGTTTTTTCTCTCTATATTTTAGATTCAACATTCTTTGTATAGTCTCCAAAGGGAACTTTAGAAACAGAAATATGATCACGTTCCAATTGTCTATTATTCTGACACACACATATATAGATAGATAGATCATTTAGTATCCTACAAAGAGTATGATTTTATAACTAGTTTTCCAGAAAAATCATGCATGTCTACATAGGATTTTTTTTTTTTTTACAAATTAATTATCAATCTGATTGTTCCTGCTGAGTGCTGGTAATACAGCTGACACGACCAAATTTTGAATAAAAAAAATGTAACATGAAATTCCATTTTCATATTTTTGTTTTTCGTATTTATTCTCTTTCTGTGACAAATTTGTTTAAAACACAATTAGTCACTTAACATGAATAATTTTCTCATAAACGTTTGAATCTTGATTTACCATATTATATTGTGAAAGATCAATAAACTCGGTTCTTGTTGAAATCTCATTTTATATCAAAGAAAGAATCCTAAATGGTTAATCTTATATCAACAGTATGCAAATCTAGAGAAAGAGAATTTGCTAATGAAGGAAAGTTTTTATGTGTAATCGAGGTCAATTTATATATATATATATATATATATATATATATATATAAAGAATAATTTGTAATTGAAATGTGACCATATAGTTTTTATTAATATTTTTCATTTTCTATAATGACATTACATTGTAATTAAGACTTATACAAAAATGTTGAATCTAAAATACAAGGGAAACAGGAAAAAAAAAATACAACGCATATATTGAATGCATACACTAAAACAAGAGTCTCTTAACAGAATAAGCAACAATAGACATATATAGCCAGGCTAAACATAATAATTGAATAAATTAAATAAAAAACACGAGGGCTAAATGAAATCCCTAATTCTAGTTAACATTACAATCAGTAAGTAAAAAAAAAAAAAAAAAAAGAACTCCAAAGGCAATCAGTACCCATAGGCTGTAGCTACTCCTATAAGGAAGGATGTCAAAATCACAATTTTACTTGTAGGGTTGTTCCTTTCTACAATTTCCATGAAGGTATACAATCCTGATTTAACAGAGGATAGCAAGTTGCTGGGACCAGTGAAGGGAATGAACTTCAAGGAACCATTTATTTTCATGAGCTACATGACTGCACACCTCTGACAAGCTAAGAAAACACACATTTGTGCATACATACCTGTTGAAGGTCGTAGCTTTCACCAAGGGCACGAGAGTCAGGGATGGCTCGAAGTGAAGGAAGGAGACTGAGGCACGAAGTGAAGGAAGGAGAGGCTCGGGCACGCATGGGAGTGAGGAAGTTGATGCACAACTAGAGGCAGCTAAGAGAAAATTTACAAAATCCTATTATATTCACATCCCATGTTAGGACAAGTGACCACTAACCAACTTACAAATTTATTCACAAAGGCTTTGACTAGGGTATGCGGTGATTTCATTTAACAAGCTCAGTATCATTAAAATCTATGCTTCAGCTTGGGGTGGTGTTAAGAGTTAAGAGTTAAGAATTAAGAAGGTTAATAGTGTCTTCTTAACCAAAAATATAAAGGTTAAATTGATCCATAGTCCCTGTAGGGAGTAAGGACCTCCTGATTTGAGAAATTTGAATTGATCCATAGTCTTCTGTTTGGGACCCATTTTCAGGATGCTTGTGATGATCTTGTCCAAGAGGTAATTATGATAATCACAAACATTTTTATGCATGATTGCTTGTGTCAACTGTGGCACATAACCTCTATTTCCCATTGGCTGACCAAAAAGAAGTTTGAGACACTGTAGAGATTAAAATTAAGACAAATATGCTCAAGTGTTGTAGGCATCACCACAACTTATCATGAGTTTTCTCTGGCCACGTTTAAAAAAAATTGGTCTCAAAGCAAAAGAAGCTATTTTTCTTACAACATTACATCAATATAATTTATCACTATCAAAGCAAAAGAAACTATTAGAGGACTTGCAGAATAGCAAAGCATAAATCTTCCACTTACTTCTTTCACTGCTTTTTGTAGGAGAAGCAACTACGTTGCCCACAAGTGACTCTAAACAGTAATAAAAGAAATGATTGAGTTAAATAAAATCCTCAAATTATATCTACAACTCCATTCCGAACACGCATTAAAGAGATGGCGATCAAATTGCGTTGGGCTTGCTACTATTTGATTAATGTAGAAGGATACAGCTCATCATATGTCAATTTTGCCTTGAAAGAAAGGAAAAGGCCAAAATAGAGAGCATAGTTACCTCAGCAAGGAGTTACACACGTACACGATTATCAAAGTGACGTTAGTAAAAGTATGTTACGTTGTTTTTTTCAATTCTGCTGTAATTCCATTAGATTGTTGATACAAACAAGCCTTTGTGAAATGTCACTTATATAACAGCGTTATTTTACGTTCTTCCGGTTATTGTGAAATCTAATTGACCTGCCTTTTCTTTCCAATGCAACAACATAGCAGAAACCGAAATATTTGATACCTAGGTCATGCGCTTCTTTGGACTGCTTGTGTAGTTGTGTATAGTGATAGCACGTCATTGTATATTTGATACAGCATGGTCGCTATTCTGGTATTCTTAAATAAATCAGTTTGTTAGGCTTCAAAGATATTTAAATGATATAATCTCTTAACCTAAATATATTTTTTTATAAAAAAAGTCTTCACCTATTTTATTTATAGCGTGTTTAGAAGAGTGGTGCGTCAGTAAATTTCACATCCAACACCATGTGCAACAAGAAGCTATATATTTTAGCTTTCAATTTTCCACCTTTTGGATCCACGTTATATGGTTCTCACGCAGAACCAAACACAGGGTAAATCAATTTAACCTAAGTCATCATAAATAATAAATTATTTAACGGTTTAATAGTATATATTTTCACGTCTCAACACGTTGTCTGTGATACTAGTAGCCACGAACATCGTTCTAGAAGCTAGAACATTGACCAACTGTGATGTTGCCCCTTTGAAGTACCCTCTTTTGAAATGTTGTATGGCATTTTTCAAAATTTGCTAATAACCCTTCACCGCCTTTGACAATGCCACTGTATTATTGGGGCTGCTTGAACCTGGCATAAGGATAAGTATACAAGTCCACATTATGTAGTTAATGACAATGCCTATGTATTATTAGGATTGACAGAATAAGTTAACGAATGCATTATGATTCTATTAATTGTTTAGTGAGAGTATGAAGTTTATTTATCCCTCAAGATATTGTTTATCTCTCACATGTTTTCTCTCCAATGTTTTTTCATATATGAGTTAGATTTTGAACCCATAACTATATAATTAAGAAATAAAATTATCTATTAATCATGTCAAATCACATTAATTTATCAAACTTCTTTTACGTATAAAAAATAAAAATAAATTATTTAGGCCTTGTGTGTGATTAATATTTGTGCAATGATTTTTTAATAGCTTAATTTTTTAAATACTTAATAAACATTTCATTTTTTTATATCCCTCTTTTTCTAACATATCAAATCATCTTTCGTATATGTCTATATTTTTTTCTCTATATTCTCTTCTCACTAGATGTCAAATAATGCATTGAATGTCCATTTTTTTTATTAGCATTAAGACTTTTGAGTGTGTCAATTGTATAAATAGTAGAGTAGACTACAGAGAATATATATAATGGTTGTTATCAATGAAGATTGTTATTCAATTATTAATTCGCACATTTTTTTCTTCTAGTTGAACTAACTACAATGATTAGGTAATTTAGAAATAAAATCTACTCAATTAAAAAACTACAAATTATTTATTGAACTCTTATTGTTTTGAATTGGATAATCTCTAATTATTTTACGCAGCTTTCATTTGTTTTTTTTTTAAATATTAAATATAATGCATATGTTGGTCGAGTTTGCTTCTGTTGTTATGCCTTGTAAGCTTTTATTTTTCCTAAATTTAGTATAACATAACAACTTCAAATGAATTATATTTTCAATTACGTGCTTTTTAAATATAGAACAATATTATCATATTCAACATTAACAGTGGATTAACTGACGTAAGATAATATTAATTATATTATATAATGCATGGTATAGTATTTTATACAATGCAACAGAAACATTGTCTAAATATTATTAAATTTTATTCTATATCCAACTTCATCATATCATGTATATATGGCAAATAAACTCTTAAGTATTTTTCAATTTCCAGAACAAGAAAATTTATACAATCTTGATTTACCTTCCCCTCCCCTTATGTAGTTAATGATATTTATACAAATATCACTATTAGGGAAAATCAACCTAGAACTACAAAGTGGGGTCACAAATTTGAATTTCTCAAAAAAAGAAAGAAAGAAAACCTTAGCAATTCTCTTACTAATTAATTACCTCCCAACATCATTTTCCCAGTACTTTTTCACATTCTATATGTGAGACTACTGAGGATTGAAAAAGCTCACATTAACACCAGTATCAATGATGACATATAAACTAGCCGCAACCAATATGGCACTCAAAGCCACTCCCAATGTCCCCAAGAACCAATTGAGCCACCACATGGCACTATACTTCTTTGGCTTCTTTGTCTTGAGCCACATGAAACATGGGTACGCGAATGTCACTGGCAACGCTACTCCTCCAATCAAACCAGCCAATTGAGACAAAAACGGAACAGCCACTCCTATGAAGAAGCACAAGAACCCAAAGAACACCCTAATAAATGCACGCAGCCACCACGGGCATGGCTTCTTCATCCTTGTAGTGTACCCTGATTCCATGTCATCGAATGCTGGCATGCCATAGATTTGAAACGAGCACAAACCATTCACCACTACAAAAAAACTTGTTAACCCTAGCACGAATCTTGACACGTCGCGAGAGTGGAATTGGTATAGGGCAGTGAGCATTCCTCCGTTTGCAGGAATCTGTAAATTTGAAGTTACATATAATAAATTAGAATATACTATTATACTCTATGGTATTCCATTAATTATATAAGGTCCTAATGTTAGGTTCATTATACAATTTTTAGTTTAGAGTCATAAGATGCATACCAATTGCCCATAAGCCCAATAGCCTCCAATGGCCATGGGAAATAAGCATGCGGCAATGATTGTGTAAGAAACCTTGACCCCTTTCCACATTGGCACGTGTGATGGATGCTTCTCGCTTGAAGGCATAGTAGACTGCAAGGAAAGTAAAAAGAAGACTATTAATACAAACTACTTAAACTTTTCACCACTAAGCTTACTATATATAGTAGTTTTGGAGTATTTTTACATTGATCACGTAACAAGAAATATTTTTTTACTTAATTAATTTAATGTTTTCAATAAAGAAAGACCCCTTCAAGAGATAGAGGAACCACTATAGCGATGGTGACTTGCTAACGCTCAAGTTAAACCCAATTAAATATCTAAATTAAAGCTTAGCTCAATTCATTGAAAAAATTGAGATTTGGATGGTACAACTCAACTAACCATTTGTCTTTCTATTTAATGAAATTGAGTACTCAACACTGATCCTGAATTTATGATTTTTTCCCCCTATGTTCTGAACGTCAATGTCGACTAATTAATATAAAAAGGAAAGTCATCCGCTAACTTCAATATTGTATGCTTGGCCCGGTCTCTCTCTCTCTCTTCGAGTTTTTCAACAACTTTAATGTCAACTTTCAAAGCAGTACTATAGACTATAGAAAACTAAGCAACGCACATATTCATACCTACCAAGTCAAAAGATAAGGCAAAGAAACTTCAAATTCTCGCTGCTTATTTAACTCTGTCTGACTATTGACTAGTAACTAACAGTTGAATCAACCACAATTTATTATGTTCTTTGTTCTTATTATTCAACATTCAATTTTTAACTAATTTCATGAAATTCAACAAGGTAATAGGAAAAGAAACATATAATATAATGTTCCCGTACCTGAATTTCAAGGATGAGATTGTGGCCCCTGAAAGCAAAGGCAATGATACCCAATGCATTGAGCACACTAAAGGCATTTTCAACACTGTTTCCAGTCCTTACAGGGTTATAGCTCACATCCCGTAGGGCACCCCGTGCCACAGAGGTTACCCAAATGGCAGTACAATACCCTACAGCAGTGACAGCTCCAATGAGTGACACCCCAGCAATGGAATTCAAGTTTGGCAACTGTGATAGCACCACAGCTACACAGGTGAACACCAAGTACCATTCCACAGTGGTCATAGGTTTGGCAGTGCATGTTTCACCACACACCACTTGGTAAAATGTCCTTGCTGTGGATCCTCCTATGATGATCAATGTGGTGCATGTCCCTGCTGATAGGTACAGTATTGGGAACAAGGCTAGGATTTTCCCAAGTTTCTCCCCTGCAACACATCATGCCAACACTTTATTACTTGGGAAATGATTTTGGCATTTCATTACTTATTTAACATATGTGCATATCTGATTTTCAAGTGAAAAAAATACTTTTGAGACAAAATTTTGTCAAAGAATTAAGATTCTTTCTTTTGTTTTTATTTTTCTTTTATTCATTTGGTTTATATTAAAACACACACAATATTTCTAACTTTAAACGTTCTATTTGAAAGCAAATAGAGAAGTAGTAATCTAGACTATTAAGTAAATGTATTATAAATAAAAATGTTAGGAAGAAAACTTCTAAAAAGTTGAATGTCTGACTTGATTTTAATTTATAAAAAAGTTAAATTTGTTTCTTCTTTTGTAACTATTCACAAAATCTCATTTAGCTTACACAAAAGCTCCTCTAAATTATCAGCTAATTTTTTTTTATTGAATTTAGAATAATAGGATTAAAATTTGGAAAGAAAATACAGTGGACACGTGGAGAAATTATACCGAAGGTTGCTCCGCAGAGTTGAAGGTATCGACAGTAGCGTACACCTTGCTCTACCGACTCATGAAGGTTGACCAGCAGCCATAAGGTGTAAAGTTGCCATATGAACGCCAAAGTCATAGTTATGATTCCCCACGTCCTGCAATCCGCCAAAAAATTTGTTACTTCAAAATTCAACAATTCCATGTAAAGTCGCAACGTGGCCATAAAATATATGGGTTTTGTTATTTCATTTAAAATCAAATCATGCATTGAGCTTAGAACAGAAACATTCAATAATTACCCAAAAAAAGAAGAAAAGAAACATGCATCCAATAATTAAGAGCCCATGAAACGTACATCACTTACTATTATAATCAAGTTTTATCATTTTATATTATACAAGTTGCTTTTATGGTTGTTCTTAGTAATGATCACTTAATGTTATAATAATGTTTTATCATTTTATATTATACAAGTTGTTATTCTGTTTTCTTTTTTAATAATAATAATTCCAACTATACTTCTCCCTGTTCAGTTGTATCCTGCAAGTATCCTAGTTGTAATTTGATAAATTACAAATAGGCACACATACAACAAGTCTAACAAACTATCAGAATTATTAAGATTATATTTAGATAAAAGTTTAGAAAATAATTTTACGAATTCTAATTTACAGTTGTAAATTCCAAACTATAAAACGAAGAGGAAAAAAATTATTGCTTTAGATGTAAAATGACGCGAGTTTTCCGATTAAAATCTAAACATGTACTAAATGCGTGTTTGGATAGAAGTTTATAAAATTGATTTTTGTAACTAAAAGTAATTTTGAGAAGAAATGATTTATATTTGAATGTTTTTACCTTAAAAACAAGCTCTTCAACTCAACATAAAAGCTTCCTTTTATCATTTATAGTTAAATTGAGCTTTGGAGACAATTTACTCACCACCAATAACCAAACATTCCTATTTTTCTTAAAATTAAGTTTGATAGGAAGCAAAATTGATTTTGATACTTTTTACCATGAAAACAAACAACACTAATTGAGAAGCAATAAAGAGATAAAAATGACAAAGACAAACACAGAATGTGAATAAAAGAGATTGATGGGGAGGCATATACTATACACACATAAAAACATAACATAAGTAACATATATAGATGCATAAATTATATTTGAAGACTCACCAGCCAAGAATAGTGAAGGCCACAGGGAGAACAAGGGCCTGAATTCCAATCCCAGAACAAAGGGTGTGAAAAGCAGCATAGTACTTGTTACCATTCCTTGACTCAGTGATTGGAAGCCAAGCATCCTGAGGATCAAGCTTGGTGAACCTCAGAGCTTTTCTCATAGGGCTTCCCAAAGGGGTGATGAACTTTGGAGTCAAATTAGAGATTCTAAGTGGGGTTCTTGGGGTTCTAGGGGTTCTTGGAGTCTTTGGAGTCTTAGATGTTTTAGGACGTGATCCATGTCCATCCTCAGGGTGAAGTAGAGGTGACCTTGTTAGAGATGGTGAGTGAAGCTGAGAGGGTGGACATGACACAGGTGGAGATGCCACAACAGGTGTTCCCACCACTGAAGCTGTTCTAGGGGTTATTGGTGCAGACCATATTTCCTTAGCTTCACCCATTTAGCTAGCTACTAGTAGTGTTTAATTTCTGTTTTTTTTGCAGTTTGTGTTGGGCTGTCTCCTCCTTGTGTGTGCTGCTCTTAATTTCTCACAAACATTTGGATGTATATATAGTGGGTGTGGTACAATACAAAATTATGAAAGGATGGGGCACCATCAATAATTCCACGTTACTTTTTTGACTAATTTCAACATATAAATTTGTCGTGTGTACAGTCTTTGTGCATGTATATAAAACTAGTCCTTGTCTAGGATTTTAATTTAATAATGACATGGTGGATATAAAATCACTTTCGAAACATATATGGTCAATCTAATAAGCATGCCAATTATGGCTCAAATGAACCATGTAGAAACGTGTGTGGAATAGTGAATGATATATAGCAAGCATTATTTAGGAGACTTTGTGTGACCGGCTTAAATATATCAAAGTATAGCCACCTAGGTTGGTGAGGGGAATTTTCAGTATTGATTAAGCAGCAGGTTGGTGGTGAGCTCAGCACTGTTTATTTTCAACGGCGAGTTTGACCAATAAAAATGGTTGCCAATCTGTAAGTAGTTGTGAAATAATCTAATAATTAATATCAAATGATCAATTTTACAACTAGTTTAACCTGTCATGTTATATAATTAAAATTTATAATAAATAAATAATGTTAGACATATAAATTATATTTTAATTAAAATTTATAATAATTAAATAAATATTTTTAAATATATCAATTAGATTTTAAATATATGATAAACAAATTATATTACAATAGAAAGTTATTTTTAACTATTGGTAGTTTTATAAATATTGAAATTTAATTTAGAAATGAAAATGAAAATGATAGATTGAAACAAAAATAAGACATTAAGAAGAATCTCTAAAAATATTTTCGTTAAAGACAAATTTCTAAAAATACCATCATTAAATAACAACTCTTAAAAATTTTCTCATACAAAATATGAATTCCAATTTATATATATAAAAGATTCTAATATTTGTCGCATACAATTTTTAGAATTGATACTTTTCAAGCTATTGGTTTAAGAATTTTGGTATAGCTTCAATATTAACATTAATACATGCTATTTTCTTTAGTCATAGGAAATGGTCCCGCCGTACCTTAACCCACGTTTAGCACTAAAATATTCATTTCATGTAACAAATGAGAACTTGGTCAACAAAATGCATCTCATAGGAAATATGACTTTCAACTCTCAACTACCGTGTGGTGGTGTGCTGCCTTGTAATTTGTAAAGATGTTATATAAGCTATGTTCTTCTTGTAGTGAATAACATGTTAGCATTATATAAGGAAGTTACAGTACCAATATATAAAATTATATATCTAGCTCGTAATAAAAATAATAATAAGTATATATCTAGCACCAATTGATGACCTGGCCACTTGTTTTTGGACAAACAGTAATATAAAAACAACTGATCGAGAAGTAGGAAAAGACTAGGAAATATCTTCGTCAAACCGTTTGGGTTAAAGTTTTTTTTTTTTGGTACTATTAATCAATTTCGAACATATCTTAGTATAAACACATTTCTCTCTATGAATTTTTCTTCGATTAATTCCTTCTTGTCAAAATACTTTTGTGGTATTAAAGACAACATTGTGCCTAGACTTGCGGCGTCATGTATATTTCATAGCCGAAGGTTCACACTGCAAAAGAGTTTGGTACGATATCTTGATTAATTAGGAGAATGTCGAAACTCACAAACTTTTTAAAGTGAAAATGATGTAAAATCTTCATTAATTTGCATCAAATTTCTTAGAATGGTATACACAGTTGTAGGGGGCGGGGGGTTGTACCATATTTGGGGTCATGTTTCAGCAATTACATAAGAGGATTTGTAGTGGTACAACTTTTCAATAGCGTAGATATGAGGATTTGTACAATAAGGTGGTCTGTGGTCCTCTGTTGAATTTTTTGTAATACATAAATTGAATTTTCTAACAATATGTTTGGATGGAGTATTTTAAAATTTAAGGAAATTTAAAATTCAGAAAAATTAAAATGCATATTTTTTTTTATTTTCAAAATTTTGTTTAAATAAAGAAATTAATTTTTTTTTAATTTTAAAACTTTTGTTTTTGGATAAAGAAATTAAATTTTTTTTATTTTTAAAATTTTGAACTTCATGCACACAAAGGCTCGTGAGGTGGATGTTGTGAAAGTAGCAGAAAATGGAGTATTTGCAGACTCTGGAGACAGAGCAAATAATGGTGCGATTAAAACTTATATAGAAGAAGGGAATTTCAATTTCTCACATTTTAGAAAGAAATTCAAATTCCACATTTTTAGTTATTTAAAATTCTATTTTAAAATTTCAAAAATTTAAATTCTTCATATAAAAACATCCCAACAATGAATTTTAAATTCTTTGATAAATTACTTTCCTAATTAAAATTCTTTATCCAAACACACTCTAATAGACCATAAAAAGTTATTTTTTTAAGCCAAAATTTAACCATGCCAGTATCTTATTATTAAGAAAATAAAATAAGATTTTTTTATTGAAATATGTAAAATTACATTATTCATATCTTTTTTATATTCTACTATGATGTCATGTAATAAATACGTTTTTATTTTAATTTTTTAATTAATATCTTAAGAATTGAGACCTTTTTTTAATGCATAACTGAAGTAGGTTTGTCTCTCCTATATAATAAAATCTTTTTAGATAATTTAAATCATTATCAACATACTTAATTAAGAGATTATGTAACAACAAAAATACTTAATTATGAGATTCAGCTCTCATTCAACTATATATTAATAAGATGATGCAATATTTTAAAAATGTAGCCAACATTTATAAATGCAGGACTATTCACTTGTACAAATTAAGACCACTTTTATACAAATCTTAAGTTAGGTCAGTCTTGACACGAAGGTAAAAGTTATTGGCTTGACTTTGGTGGTCAATGTACACACATACGAGAACAGAAACAGTTGAATTAATGTTGGCAGTTTTTAATTAACTTTTGATCTGTTAGGGCTTCCATAAACAAAACGAAAATAGTCAAATTTTCTTCTGATCTGTATTTTTGTAACATAAAATTCGATAGTAATTTTAACTTTGAGCTGTATTAGTACGTATGAGATCATGATACTGCCCATGATCATTCCGTGTCTCTGTCAGATTCTCTCATCTTTCTACTCCTCTTCATTCTAATAATTCATAGGTAATAGGTAATTCTCACAATTATTTTTCTCTAATTCTACATCTTGCATATCATATAGCTAATATAATATAAAGTTAAGACCTACCCCTCTAAGCAAACGAATGCATCAAGCCATCAGCATACTACTAGGTTCTCACAATTAAACTGATATCTTGACTTACAGCACTTGAGCACATTTTTCTCTTCAGAAGTAGGTAGCGGTTCCAAACTATATGTGCAACTATACACAGCAGAAGTTGCATAAAATTCTACCAACTCCTTCACTGAATGGATGCACTATTTCTAGAATCGCCATGTACATTAAAAATATGTGCTTACTATTATAGATATCCCAAAAAACATAGCTGGCAAAAACAACACAGACATGTATTTCAACAACCAAAAAAGGAATCAAATTCCGTCATTTTTTTTATCTTAAATGATTTAATGTAAAATATGGAATATATAATAAATTATAAAAATAAAAGTTCATATGGGTCTTATCCTTTGTTCCTTGCAAGTAAGGTTTTGGGAGGGGTTCTATGTCATAATACCACTGTTACCATTTATTAGATTTACATCTATGCGTGCCTGAAATATCAAATACTAGTGTATGTGGTTCTGGTGTTCCGCATGTTTTGGTTTTGAACGTTTTCATTCCATCACATTGATGCTACGACATTTTGCCCCAGATATTGGGATCAAGGAAACCAGATATTTTGTCTTATAAAGACTAATGAGATCTATCTAGCCCATAATATATTTGCTCGAAGTAGGAAATAAATTTAAATCCAATACTGACCTTCAGAGACATTCTGCCCCAGCCTACCCTTTTACCTATTTTAAAATTTCAAAATCAAGAATAAATGGATTATGGATAGAAATAATGTGCAGAGGGATTTTAAAAAAAATGCATAGTGGAATGACTTGGGAGATGCTGAATATGCTTACTGCCATTTCCATCTTAATATGGTGTTTTTTTTATTAATTATATATTTCATATTTTTTTACCTTATCATTAAAGATCAATTTTTGAAGGAATTTGATTCTTTTTTTGGTTGTTGAAATACATGTATGTGTCAGACGTTGTTTTTGCCAACTATGTTTTTGGGACATCTTCCAATAAGCACATTTCATTAATGTACAGGGCGAATATTCTAGAAAGATTGCATCCATACTACAGTGAAGGAGTTTTATACAACTTCGGCTGTGTATGGAGTATGCAAACGGGGGAACAACGCATATAGAACCACTATCTACCTTTGAAGAGATACAAGGAAAAGTAAAAGGTCATACACGTGCTCAAATGCTGTAACTTGTCGACATGTGGCTGATGGTTTCTGTACAAGTAAAATTCTTATCCTTATCCCTCCCACTGTTGTGTTTAGGCTATATTTGAATAAATGTAATACACATTTGAGAGTTCTTATACACGTTTGTGATGATGCATTTGAGAGTTCTTATACACATACACATTAGATAGACCATTATAGATTAAAACCAACACTTAGAAATATGTTGATGCATTCGTTTGCTTAGACGGGTAGGTATTAACTTTAGGCTGTATAAATACTTGTATTTGCTGTATGATTTATCTTCTTCTGACTTCTGTTATTAATTTCTTACCTAATTTTTCAAGGTTGATTTTATTTTGTTTTTGTACACTCCAAAATAGTAAAATGACACATGGTCATATCATAAATGTCACTATACATGTGGATATCCTTCATGTCACTATTGCTGTATTAATATGTGCTTATTTAACCTCCAAGTGTCAACCCGGACATACATGTCCGGGTTTCTTATGCACAGACACCAACAATATTCTCTTTTCATTAATTGCATATCGTCATGATATTCAAATAGGTGCCACTACTTTATCATATAGTATCTTAATAAGTTATCTACTAATTGTTACTTATCTACAAGTAATAATATATCAATAAGGTACACATTATCTCCTATTCAAATTAAGATAAGTGCATGTTATTATTTGTTATTATTATCTTATTAACAGATTATCTATAAGATATCCCTAAGGCTCATACTCTAAGTTATAAATATAATCATTCAGGTTCTCTCTAACACATTACACTTCATTTCGAACTCAACGTTCATTTTACATATTTTCTCATATGTAATACTTGAATGCATTACTCATACTTAGTCCACTAAAATTACATTTAGTCCATATGTGAAATTTTCAAATTTTGGTAAGAATAACTTTTACACTTCTTACTTTGTATAGATAGATAGTCAGGCATTATCAAACCGAGTGTCCATTTGGCAAACTTCTGAAATTAATTCCTCCCACACTGACACGTACCCGTGCAAGACATGTAATGGACTCAGTGCCTGTGTGAATTTTCTTTCTTTCAAGTAAACATGGATATATTATTAAAAATATAGTAAAAGGTTGAATAGAAAAATAGAAATCACATTTATTAGTTACAATAATTATATTTGGAAATTGAAAAAAGATAAAAGAAATAAAAGAAAGAATATAGATTAAATAGAAAATAAAAAATAAAACCAGTTAATATACCGTTAAAGCCTAAAGGAATAAATAAAATGGATAAAAATAAGTGAATATCAAATTGAAAAGTTCCCTCGGGATAAAAATCAAATTGAAAAGTTAGCTTAGTTGTTGATATAAATAATTCAATTTTTTCCATTTCAACCTAAATAATTTACTTATTTTTTTCAATAAATATTTTTATTAACAAGTTATTTAATTAATAAATATTATATTTTTTATATTTAATATAAAATTAAATAATTTATAAGTAATATTTATGTATATAAGTAACTTTTTCCGATTTTAAAGCAAAATCACATATATGACATTATGACCCCAATACAACATTTGAACATTTGTCTGATAAACCCGTTCTCATTCAAGTTATTCCTTGCTCTCCCCATTTATTTCTAAAATGTCCCTCCCTTTACTCACTTACTCACTTCCCCCAAGTTTCTTTCAGTCAAAATCTTGCTGCGAGCGCGAGCACACACTCTGATCAATCACGACGATGACTTGAAGGGCGATGCCAAATGTTGTGAATCGCTTGAGTAGAGGACGCTATTCTTAGAGCGCAACGAAGAGGAAATAATAAACCCAACACAGAGAGACAGAGAGAGAGAGAGAGGTAATAATGGGAGTGATAAAGGATGGCACAATCTCAGGGTTTGTACCGGAACCTCAAGGATTTTTGGTGCACTATCCTGCTTATCCTTCTTCTATTTCTCGAGGCGTTGACACTCTTGGGGGAATTCAAGCCATCCAGAAGGTAAAAAGCCAAGCCAAATTTCATTATATTAATTAATTCATCTCATTGCCAATTATTATTATACTATAATGATTACAATTTGTTTTAATTTTTAGGCTCGCTGTTCACAATCAAACAAATTAGAGCTCCGTTTCCGCCCTGAAGACCCCTATTCTCACCCTGCATTTGGGGAGCTTCGTCCCACCAACACTTTGCTTCTCAAAATATCCAAGACAAAACCACCACCATTTTATAATGCTGAAGCTTCTAGCAGCTCTAGAAATCAACCAGAAAGCGAGCGCGACCAAGACGGAAGTCTTTGTGCTGATATCGTTGCTCGTTTTCCCGAGGCTTATTCTTTTGATGGTTAGACACTTCAAATGAGCTTGTTTTCTTGGTGTGCTGTTTATAAATTAATTAGCTTTATGGGATTTCTTAAGGGACTTACGTGGCTGCGTTTGTTTTGTTTTTTCATAATTATGAAGGAATGGCGGACTACCAACATGTGATTCCTGTTCATGCTGATGTTGCCCGGAGGAAGAAACGGAACTGGTCAGAGCTAGAAGAACTGCATTTTGGTGAATATTTTGTTTCAATGTTTCTGTTACTTCAACTCAATGTTTCTGATGTGTTTATTGTCTATTTTATACAAAATTAGTGGCTTGTGTTGTGTTCTGTCGTAGATAAAGGTGGTTTCATGGATCTGGATCACGAGGATGTTATGATTATAGTGCCTCCAATTTTTGCTCCAAAAGATGTGCCAGAAAATTTAGTGTAAGTTTCTGGCATTTCTGGTTCAGTGACCATATACATATTTTTCAAGAGAGAAGTCTGGAATCAGCATACAGTATACCACATTTATTCAACATTTGAAGAAAATGATGGCAGGGTCCTATGACTTGGACAGTTTCAATCTTCATGATGAGGAAATATCTGGAGAATCGCTTGAGAGGATATTGATTGTGTTATCTATTATTCTTTTTCTTTTAGCTCTTCTAGTTCCTTTCTAGTTTTTTTAATTTGTTAGTTTAAAATTATTATATAGCTTGTTGGATAGTGGGACACACTAGATTCTAAAAATCGAAGTATTTAATATCTTGTGTCTTTTCTCTCCACTGATGGAGTTGGATGTGGCAATGAATTTCTAAGTCCCACTATACTTTGTTTTCCTTCATTTTATGTTATATCTGGTTATTTTAGTTATCCGCATCATAATCTTTTTATTTTAACTTTTGTTAGTTATCCTTCTAAATTTTTTGACTGACAATTGTGTTAACTTTACATTGAAGTGACTTGGTCATTTTCTTATTTCAGCTTGAGACCAGCTACCATGTCAAGTTCGAAAAAGAAACCAGAGGAAGTTGTACAACCCCATTTTGAGGTAAGGAAAATTCAGATAAATTTCTTAATAGGATATAGGCACAATATTTAACCCTTTTGGTGTATTAAAACATATCAATAACCATTGGTAAGTGTTGATGACTGATCCGCATCTCTTTGACTCTCAGTCACAACACTTGTTTGCAGAATCCTTAATATGAATCTCTTCATTCAAGGTTTTTATTAATTAGTCTTACCCCGTTTGTTGAATGTATAATCTTCTATCATCCTGGAATGTTATATAAACACGTAAATACCTTTGTGTAGGGTAGGAAAATAAACCACATTAACGAGAAAAGAGGTAAGATACAGCTAGAGAGAGGAGAATGAAATACCATCCAAACTAAATATAACATTGAACAAGAAAAAATAAAAAATTTAGGATCTAATTTCAAGGAATGAGACTTGAGTCCCACATTGGAAGTATAGAATGCTAGTGTGGGGTTTATAAGGCTTTGGTCTCTCCAACTACAATGGCTAGCTTTTGTGGTGTTGTTCTCCCAAAATTCTTATCAATTGGTTTTAGAGCTTTTCACCATGTCTCTTAGCAAACAAGCAGTGCGGATGGTGACACTGGCATTGCAGTGTTTGCTTAGGACTAGTCAAAGGGCTAGTGCATAGCCGACTCGTGTGGTCGCTAAGGCTGCAGATTGTGGTGGAATATTAGGATTCAATTGCAAGGTATAGGACTTAAATTGCACATTGGAAGTATGAGATTCAAATGTTGGATATATAGGGCCTTGTGATTTTCAACTATAATGGCTAGCTTTTTTGGTGTGGTTCTTCCAAGATTCTTGTCATAGGATAAAAAGAAGTATAATGCCTATGAATATTCACATGGGATTTGTATGTTGCCAATCCTGTTAAGAACCTCGATTCATATAAAATACTTGAACTTAGAGGGGGAGTGGGTTAATGAAATAGGGACCTTCAATTGCTAGGACTTGAGAGAGTGCATTAGAAGCTAAAAGAAGGATTTACAACTAAACAAACTGGAAGAATCCAATTCAAAACCTCCTTTCTAAATTAGCTGAGAAATTAATAGGATCTAATAAAACCAAAAGGGCTTGTATTTACTGGCGTCTGTGAGTTGTGAAAGTAAAATTCAAAATAAAATTAGGATCTTGCCCAAAAGCAACATTTATTATGGTTGACTTATGCAAAGTAGAGGGATGATAGATATGTAAAGCTTCAAACAAAGGAATGACACAATTTGTTCAAAAAATTTAACATTTTTCTTCTATTTCTTGTTAAACATTGTTACTTAAATTGAATGACAATTTATTTTCCAAGGTGATAAAAGTTAATTTGACATTTATTTTCAGCCAGTGATGAAAAATATCACATTCTGAAAATCTGTAGATACTAGGTAACATGTGCCTTAATAAGAATTAGAAGAATTCTTATTTTTTGTTTTGGTGTCAATGTGTCATTCGTCATGGTATATTTTTAGCGCAAATTTTCTTGTGATGTGTGCAGATGGACATGGAGCCAGTTCTTGCAATTGATTTTGACATTAAAGATATCCTTTTCTCAAGTGGTAGAACCATCATATTTCAAACTTACTTAAGTTGAGAAGTTCTATGTGATTATATCATGCCCGTTTTTATTGTTTTCCTCCTGTGAATGTAATTTTTGTTTGCTTAAATTTACTCTCATAGTATACATCTAAGTCAATACTTAAACATGTAGAGTTTTTAAATTTAATTATAGCTTTGCCATTGTTTTTTTTATTTCTTGGCAACATTGTTTGAATTACTTGTGTACAAAATAGATGTGCTCAAATGTCATTTTTTGGCCAGCCTTAGTGATTAAGCCTGAGGATCACAGTTTCCCTTCAACCCTCTCCGAGGAGTCAGAAAAATTGTAGCTTTTTCCAGTGAAAAACTAATAATTAATGGGATGTTTTATATCATAGTAATTAAATATAATATAGTAAATTAGTTGCATTCCTTCCTTAATTTGCTCTTTAATGTTCAATTTTCTTCTTCATAAACAATAGAAAAAGAGATGGATTAAAACTGAAAGTTCTCTTCTTGACTTCTAAGTTTTAATCCATTTTTATACAAGCTGTTTATTGCTACATTCGAATCATTACTTGATTTATTTTAGCACATCGCTGATATATCAACAAAGTGCTTGCAAATTAGTACTATTTTTTTAGTATCACACTATGAATACCTGTTCATTGTATTTTTCCATTGGGACCCATTAATTTCTCTTTTTCATTTTCTATAAACTTTATAGGTTTTCTTGGTGTTGATATTTCTTTCACTTTTTGAACATAATTTTGATCGAAGGTTTTGCAACAAAAAGATCTTAAAACATTTTGCAACCAAATTGCACTTTGTGGTTCTAGTTTTACTTAGCTGTCCTACAGATTCCTAAGAAAGTGAATTGGGAGGAATACATACCACAAGGCTCAGATCAGTGGGAGTCACAGATGGTTGTATCTAGAATGTTTGATGAGCGGCCTATATGGTCCAAAAATTCACTTATCGAACGCTTGCTTGATAAGGACTTAAGCTTTTCGCACAGCATGCTCAGAAGGTGACTGAAGTAAATTCTGCTGATTAGCTTTTTTAACTTGCAACTTGCGAATGGTGCAGTGACCGTCCATTCTCTCTTGCAGGCTTCTATCTCGAATTTCTTACTACTTTTCTAGTGGACCATTTCTAAGGTTCTGGATCAAGAAAGGATATGATCCACGCAAAGATCCTGATTCTCGATTGTAAGTCTTCTCCTAAGTTCTAAATAATTTCTTGGATTTTTTAGTCATACATTTCCACTAAAAAAGGTGTTTGATTCCTGTGATAAATATATTTCTAATGTATTGTTTGGTTTGAAAATATTATTTAACTACCAGTATGTCATGGTATCTTGTAATTCTTTTGTATCTTTCAATTTAGAAGCCTGTCTAATTTTTTTTCATGATCAACCAAGAATCAGGGAGTTGATGACATATTTTTGAACTTTGGAAACATCTGGCTCAAGTTTATCTGGCGTGAGGGATAGTTTGTTGCCTGCTAAAATTTCAGACTAGTTTATAAGATGGAGAATCAGTTTATTGAACCTTGATTAGGATATAGTTAGTGTAAATGGGTTTGCTGGACACTGGCCTAGAAAGAAATAGCTATTTTTTCTCACTGGTGGTCCATGCTTCTATGCAATTTGCACAGCTATTTCATACAACATTCATTTTGTTCTCTAAGTAGCTTGAATCCATTGTTTCTTGTCATCCTAAACTAATGTCATTAAAAGAATGGGGCTCTTTAAATACTATTTTCATGTTTTTGTTTGTGAGGATGAGAATGCATCCCTGACTGTTAAATGAATGTTATTGTTACTAATCACGTTGATTGTGGTTCCTTGTGTTGTGTCTATTTGGCATTTTCTATAAGCTATAGTATTAGACACAACTGATTTGACCAACTACCCATGAGCCTCCTACGATATTTGCATATAAAAATATTGAATCTTCACTCACCAGGTAAATACAAAATAAATATGAACAATTTATACATTTTTACCAGGGTGCTAATAACCCAATCTTCACTCTGTCAATTATTTTAGTGAATTTTTATTGTTTGAAAAAACTGAATCTTCAATCTTGACTAGGTTTATATTTTTGGTTTAGCAGTTATCAAAGAATTGATTATCGAGTACCTGTCCCATTACGAAGTTACTGTGATGCTCATTCAGCCAATAAGTAAGTCTCTTTCTTCATTTTATATCTTGCTGTGTTTAGAAAGCTGTTCACTGTAATTTGGATGCAGTTCCATTCAAGTGTATTCACAAGAAAGAGGAAATAGAAAATCACAATGTGTGTGTGTGCGTGTGTGTGTGTATATATATATATATATATATATATATACAATCAAAAGTGAAGAGAAAGAGATTGCTGGAACTTATTGCAATCTCAATTGAATTTATTTGCAGACCTCTAGCTTGATATAACATATCTGGTTATTGTCACTATATATGATTATTATCTTGCCATTTGAGTTGTTTTCTCATTTATTATGGCTGTTGTTTCATGCAGATCAAAACATAGATGGAAGGATATATGTGCCTTTCGTGTTTTCCCTTACAAGTTCCAGACTTCTTTACAGTTATTCGACCTTGTTGATGATTATATTCAATCAGAAATAAATAAGCCTCCATTCCGACCAACTTGCACTGTACTTCTTTTATATGAATTTTTATTTAATATCTCATTTATTGTGCTGACACACTTGATATTGCCTACACATTTAAAAGACAAACATGCTTTACTGTTTTCTCTGCGTTTGACATGTTACACATTTTTCCTATTCCCTAGCACAAAGGTCCCTTATGGGTTATCTATGGGTTGCTCATTTTTCCTTTTTGCTTGAACAATCAAGGAGTAGCTGATTTATTCTATATAATCTTGCTTTAATCTGAAGTTTGTGAAGATTGAATTGTTGTGTAATTTTTGCCACAAAAGATAAAATATCAGAAGAATTGCTTGATTTTATCTTTCATGCTTGAAGTTGTAAGAAAATCCATTAACTAAGTTGCAGCCAAAATGCTAATTTTGCAGTCTGTAACTGGGTGGTTCTCACAACACATGATTAATTGTATTAGACAACGTCTTATGGTGCGATATCTATCAGTATTTCCCAAGCCTGGTGCTGAGAATTTACTCAGAGCTGCCTCTTTAAAGTTTGGAAAATTGAAGAGGGAGTGCTATAGGCATGCCATGAAGCTCGATGGAGAAGAATGCCAACAAGTTAATTTAGGTTGTCTCCTTTTTATTTTTTCCTTTTCTTCCCGATTCTATGTATTGATATTGTTTTAGTATAGTAATAGAGCCAACAAATTATTGCCACACCCAATAATATGATATAAGAAGAATCATTAATTTCAAACCACTTTCACGTCTAGTTACTAGGCCTTTATTAGTTATTACACTTCTATTTCTCAAGAAGTCCCTCATAATTTATTTCAAGTATTTTATTTTTTAAACTTGTAAGGAAGAATTCTATTCAGATACTTCCAAGTTTCGTGGCAAAGTTTTTTTTTGTTTCCTCCAAAGGTTATTAGTAGCAGAATTCATGAACGAAGTTAGAATTAGAACAAATTTTATTTGATTATTTTGTTATCTAATATATGAGGACAAGTTTTGACACAACGGTAAAAATTATGCCTTGGTGACTTGTTGGTCATGGGTTCGAATCCGGAAATAGTCTCTTTACATATGCAATTTTTAGTTTTTTTTTTTTGTTTGTTATCTAATATGATTGCGAACCAATTGGAAGATTTGTTGTTGTTGTAAAACAATAACTTAATATCTTTTCCAATTAAAATTTTCTATTTTCTGATCTGTTAAATAATATTTTAATCGAGTAATTATTGATAAATTTTTTTGTATTTGGAACACAGGTTTGGAAGAGAATGAAGAACTTGACAATGCTGAAGATGAAGAGGATGCAGCTGAGGGTAATGATAGTGATGAAGAATGGGAAGAAGAGCATGATCTGGTAATTCTTGCCTATACTTTCTGCTTTTATGTTTTTCTCTCTATATTGTGTTAATAATGGCTTTTAAATTGGATTTTTTTTTTTTTTAACTTATGTTGTTGACACATGTAGGCTGGAGATAATGAAATGCCCCTGCCGTCTGATTCCTGTATCCTTTTCTATTCCAACTCTAAATTTAGTCATGTACTCTTTAAGTTTATAGAGATTGAAATATCATTATTGCATCACAAAATTTTCTGACGAGACGATAGAACTAGAAAATTCATAATTACATAATCCACGCTTCCTCATTGCTGCTTTTTAAAATTTTGTATTTAGAAGTTAAAAATGTTTCACATTGTTAAACTATTAGATTAGACAATACACTGAACTTGCTTACTGGTCGCATGACAATGCATGGATTTTTATCCAATAAGTTAGGTTTCATCAAGGCTTTCAACTGGCACTTTTGAATTTCTTTATAATATTCAGACATCAACTTTGAGAATCTTTCAAGGACTCATTTGCAGGATCTTTTTGTTAACTTCCCTCCTAATGAAATTGATCGTGACTATGTGCAAGCAAATGACAGCGAAGAAGAATATCAAATATACGGGGAAGATAGTGAGGGCAATTACTCTGATGAATGATTTCTGACCATTCAGAGTCATCAAATACACATAGGAATGTCAATGTTTGTAGAAGTTACATAGGAGGGTAATATCATCTAAGATTTGTTGATTAAATATCATCATGGATCCTAGTATTCACACTGTTATTTATAAGAACAAGTATCTCTAATTACATTAGTAAAACACAGGAGAAAAAAAATAGTAGAAGTAGATGGAAAATAAAGAGAAATGGGCATGGTTTATTTAAGAAAATGATTTTTCATTTTATTTTCTATTTTTATGTTTAATTTATCTTTTGTTTTTCAAGATGTCTTTTTTTGGTTACATGTTTTTCAAGATGTCTGCCAGAAGGATGAAAATTATTATTAGTAAATATGAGAATTTTTTTTAAAAATAATTTGTGGTGGAAACATAATTTGTAAAGGATTAGATTGAATGTTGAACATTGTACTAAATTGAAATACATTAGTATTCCGGTGATGGAAGTTTTTTGATACTTGTGACAATTAAAAATAAAAGTGAGTGGTATCTCACTATTGTGTGTACTAAATTCCTCGAAGTTAACTACAGGTCATAAATGTAATGTGAAAACTTGCGTGAACGATTGATTCTGGTCATGTAATGGAAAATTGTCTTAGTAGTATTTTTTTTATGGTTTTTATAAAATTATTTTTTCATATAGTTCTTGTAAAATAAATTTATTTTATTATGTTATTTGTTTTAATCATTATAATATACTCATTTTTTTTTCAAAGGGTTTAACTCAAAATGAACAAAACATTTTTTTATAAAAAAAAAAAACAATATTATAAGTGTTAAAAATCATATAGGATAAATTGAAATAGTAATTTTTTATTCATTTATTCACTCATCCACTCATCTATCATCTCTTAAATAAGGTATATTTATACAAGTAATGTTAATAATCTAAGTACAATATTAAGAAACAATAATTTAAACTTATTATATAGACTATTTTAATAACATGTTTCTATATAAGAGAAACAATAATTCAAATTTTATCTTCAACACTCCTCCTCAAGTTGGTGCATGAATATCGGTCATGCCCAACTTGTCAATTACTTTTTCAAACACTTCCAGAAACGACTTTGATTAGCAATAGGTTCATGAGATGCTTTAGGATAATCCACAAAAGGTGCTTCGATTATGTGGGGGTAGAAAGAGAATTGAGATACGGGAAGAGATTCAGAACAATCACATGTTCAGGTCAATAGACTTCAAGACTAGTATGTGAATGATTTAGAACAGTGCAACGAGTTTCACATCAATGACCTTCAAATAGAATACATGCATGGAAGCTTCAAAACTAAGGTACGAGAAGAATTCAAAACGGGTTTGTGGAAAATTTAGAACGAGGGCATTGAGGCATCATAACAGTGCATCAATTCACATAAAAAGACTGGTTCGAGGGAAGGAAGGTTGTAATTTAGCGAGAGGAAAGAGAAAGGAAAAGGAAAAGGGTGTGATAGGCGATGCAATAAGGTGCGAAGGGATTCAAGCCGAGACCGAAGACACAAAGGTTATACGAGACAAAGATGAAGTTCATGATGATAATAATCATAATTTGTAGAAGAATCGAAGAAGGTGAAGGTTAAGGAGGAGAAGGAACGAAGGGGAATCAAAATAAGATGAAGTCCAGTTTCATTGCGACGAAGGTGGAAACAAAGGCAAAGAAGAAAGAGACACTTGTGACAGTGGAAGAAACATGACTCTTACTCATGGAATGTATCATAACCTGATACCATATTAAAAATCAGATACGTATAAATTATAATAATAATTCCTTATAAAATGAAAAATATATTCAAACTAAAAAAACCAAGGACTAAAATAAAAAAAAAAAGGATTCTTTTTTTAAAAAAAATACAAGGACCAAAACTTTAAAAAAAATGATATATAATAAGAATTAAAAAAATATTTAAATTCTGTTTTATTTTGTCATGTTTCCCAACTTCTGCTTGGACTAAAATATTTCATGAATATTAATTATAGTTGTTTGAATTGAGCTACATCAATTTGAATATGTAAAATTCATTTTATTTTGTCATGTTCCCCAATTGAAATTAGAGATTCAATGTATGATAATTTTTAAAACAAATATTTATTAGACAAATTATCAATGTGAACTTTAATTTTAATCGAAGATTGATACAAACAATATCTAAAGAATTATATATAAGTTTTTGGATGTGTCTTGTACAAATCGAAGCGCAATTTGCGTATCTTTGGACCAGTAACCATTAAAGAAGCCCCCTCCTAGCGGTTATAGAGATTAATCATATGAAGTCTACGGTAATAAAAATAACAGGGTATTCATTTACTTCTTCACACTTTAGTTTATAAATATGATATATATAACGAAGATATTCACCATTGACACTAGTATATCGTCTTTGGTCTTGGTATTAAATAAAAGCTGATTAATTGCGAGCAGATATTTGTGTGAAAAATTGTCTATAATCTATACTCCTTATTTATTAAATGCACAATTCCTTTCCCAACCCCTCCCCAACTTCACTATAATTTTCTAGTCACGCTCTTTCTAGTTGGTAGCTGAAGATACTGATATTAGTTAACTGATGAGATACAGATTGGTATAGTCCTGTCACATTCATCCCTGCTAGTTCTTTTGTAGTTATTTGACACATGTTGCTAAAACCATCGTACTTTTCTGAATGTGTGGTTAAGTAATTACTTTGTCACTCTCTGATTTTAACTTTAGTGCTTCTGTTCTAATAATTTTAGGTGTATAATGAGAAAACAGATAATATTTAGAATAATATTCAGTTCAATTTAATTATTCATTCCGAACCAAAAAAACGATTTTTAATTTATATGTAAGTCTCCTATTTTAAGTGCTCAACTTAACCTTATTCCAGTTTAAAAAAAATAGATTCAATGATTTACTATGCAGTTGTGCACAATTATAACTGCAATAATTATGTAGTTGATGGGACCAAGATGCGGTGATGGATGGATGATAGCCCATAATTTGAATAGTGACACTCTGAAAGTGACTGGAAAATGAAGTTTCCGGGGTTTGAGAGAAAGGAAGTGGATGAGAGAGTATGACAAGGAAGATCTTATTATAATGGATATGCAGTTTAGCATGCAAGGTCCATATTCTTGCAAACACTAAGGCAGCATAAAAGCATATACTACGGTGGCTTATTAAGTTATTTGTAGAAATAGGTCCTGTTCAGATAAAAGTAAAACTAGCTTTTCAATAAACATTTATAAAAAAAAATAAAAGATACAATAAATTAAATATTTTTATAAATTAAAATTAACTTATATGTAGAAATTAATATCAATTTTTAAAGAAGTTAAATGTGAGATTTTTTTAACATCAAAGCAGATACTATGGATGATAGTCCTATTATGTTTATTTAATTAATGATTTGTGTTCTTAGAGTTTTCCCTTTCATTTTACAACCCTATTTGAAAATATGATCTCATACAAATTATCCAAGTTTTTCACAACTTACCCAATCTTAGTGACTTTTTTCGCAAGTTTCTTTTGGATTTCTGTATTAATTTCCATTCACTCTAACCGTGTGGTATGTGAGTGCCATGCTGATACACTATTTAGTTTATATATTCCACTTAATTCTGGAAGAAAAGTAACATCACCAGTTACGTTGTTCCTGTTTCCTTAATTATAAGAATTTTTTTGTCTCTCTGAAAAATAGAAGATGATGAATATGCTGAAGAAAAAGAAAGTAGGAAAGATAAAAAAAGAAAAATCAATATACAAAACCAAGATGATGGAATAAGAAAATAAAATGTACAATTGCATCAATTACAACTTTCTTTAATTACTAGTACAAAACGTCAATTAGGTTAATTTGTTTGTATAGATCCTCTGACATTGTGACATCTACATGCGTATCATATTCTACCTGAGGGAGAAACTATATTCAGAAAAGACACACGAGTATTAATAAGGTGCTTAAACAAAGAATCCAATCCATTTTCAAGCCCTTCAGTGACTACCACCACAGCCTCAAGCTCTTTCTGTGCAAATTGAATATTCTCAGCCTCAAAATCCTTGGTTGCATTATCCATGACCATTCTGCAAAGTGCAAGGTCCACCTTTTCAAGTTCATTCACATTCTCCTCTTGATTGTTGCATTGAAGCTGAAGCACCCCTTTCCGCATCACTCTTGACACAAATGTCCACTTATTATTAATCTTTGACCTCAAGATTGGTGAAGAAAGAAACACCACTAGTGACTGAAAGATGGAGCTGGTGATCAAACTAGCTTCTCTTAGAACCCTGACAACTGCTGAGAGGTGTTGATTGAGGTCCAAAGGAGGATATGCCCCAAATGATGACCCTTCAGTACTGTGCTTCAATAAAACAAGAGATTTTGTGCATTGTTTCCTTGTGTTTCTTCTGAGACTCCAATATGAAGAAACATGGCTTTCAACCACCAAGTCTCCAACTTTTCTCCTTCTAAGGGCTGATTGAAGGTCTCTAACATTTCCCTTCATTAGCATGATTGCATCCCTTGTTTCTCCCAATATGTCCAAGAATCTTACTGGACAATCTAGCAACTCATCAACCCATTTTTGGTTGTGATTATGAGATAGTGCTTGTTGGGTGAGTGGCAACTTCAAAAGATCTTCCATGCACTTGTACAAGTTTGCAAGGCCTGAAAGACCAAAGAAAATTCTCTCCACCTCAGAGGAAGATGATGTTTCCCATGATTTAAGCTTGTTCAGCTCCTCTTCGATTGGAACTGTGCTTGGATGTGATCTAGTTGGCAAGCTTATGGATCGAATGGCATAGCCACGAGAATGTTTTGGTGAAAAGGTAGAAGCCATAGTTGCTCTTTTCATTCTTATAAGTGAAAGGGTGCTTAATTATAAGTTATATGGCACTGGTGAGTGCTTATATATATTCTACTATTAACAATACCAAGGCATGTACGTGTGGTTTTCCCGTATTGTGGGTTTATAAAGTTATAATATTGTGTGGTTTTTGGATGTTGTTGTCACGTCTTCTCATGTGTTTACATAGGGTGTAGGGTGGACCTCCCAAATTGGCTCTGCTGTCATTTTTATCTCACCGTCCCTCATGCAGAGTCACTCAACTTCCATACAAAATCATGCACATTAGGGCCCATGCAGGGGCGCTACACAGTAGTAGCCTAGCATCCTCTAGTTAGGTGAGATTTCTGTGGGGAATGACTCAACATTATCTTGGCTTAAACTTTTAAATTTTTATTTTTAAGATGGGTATTTGTATCACTACCTGCATGTTTGATTTACCATCCAACTTTTTGTGTATGAATTTTGTGACAATTCAATGAATCAACGGAAACTGAATGCAAAAATAAAAAAAAAACAAAGGTATAAATGCTTTTACTAATCTCCTTTTGTCACTAACTTAGGTTTGTAACAGTTACATAAACATATTTTACTTTTTGCTAAACTTTGACTAATTATTTTTAATGAAATTTTATTTATAATATTCAAATTTTAGAATTTGAGATATTCAAATATAGTTTCACTTACTAGAATGACTGATTAAATTTTATTTATAATATCGATTTAACAATGACTGATTAAATTTTAGCAAGTCAGCTAACAATTTCCTTACTAGAATGGTGGCTAAATTGGTAACTAAGAATCACTTGCAACCAAAACAACTAATATTTATTGTTTATGAACAACCAACTATTATCTGTACGTAGCTAAATAACAAATTTTGCAACTGACAATCAAATCGATCGCTATAGTCATTAGCGATGGAGGATTTGGCAACCGCATCTAATTGGTCACCAATTCAATCACAAACTTCTTGTGGCTGAAATTGTTTGTTTATGTATTATTTAGCAACAATTCATTCTATTGCTATTTTACTTTTTCCTAGTATTGGTAGTATTATAGTTAAAATAGAAAATAATAACATAAAAGAGATATTTTTAAATAATTACTTAGCAATTAGTTAACAATATATTTTCCTTTTTGTGAAAATAAATTAACAAAAAATAAAAAATTTAATATCTTCTTTTTAAAAAATCCTGCTTAATTAATATACTTTAAGGTCGGCCTTGATTTCTGTTTTACTAATGTTAGAATGATTAGATGTATAGTTGCAACTTCCTCAGAAACTTGCATGCCTATAATTCTTTATAGTAATTAATTAACTGCATTTATCAATTTAATAAGTTCTTTTTTCTTCTTAAAAAAACTGATTTAGATCACTGCCTTTCTCGTTTTCTCTAATCTAGCCCTCTCTTTTCTTTTCTTCTATTCTCGTTGCTGCGAGAAAAAAAATGATGTATAGCTATTTGCAAGATCATTGCCTCTCTAAGTTTTTAATTTTTTATCGTCAATGAACTCATCAATGCCCCGTTCATGCATGATACCTATGGATTGTCTTCGAAAGTTTGTGGACATGTATTGAGCAATATGATTGAAGATATATATGACACATTTCAGATTCAATTTATTTCAGTACCTTTTTTTTTTGTCTTTTTGTTATTGAGTGGTGGCTATAAAGATCGATTGACAAAAAAATTATTATAAATTTTGTATTGCACGAACGACACTTCCATGCCGTTCCCCTTTAAGGATTGCAATAATCATCATTAGTTGTTACACCTAAAACGTGTTCACGTGTATATGTATCTTTTGGAAGAGACATTGTTTTCGAAACAGTGACGGACACTAATGTGAATGTGTCTTCTAATGGAATTGGATCCTTAATTCATCACTTTATGAAGAGCCAATATCTTTTTATTAAACCCAGGTTTTGTTTAATTGCAATAAAATGATAAAATTAATGTATGCAAATAGAAAATAACATCAGTAAATTGGCGTGAGGACTGTTAACTTGCCAAAGCATAACCCTAGTTTAATACTTGAATATGTAGCTAGAGCTATATTATTCTCCAATGGTTCATATCTGCCTGCAACAAAATATTACTTCTCTTTCACTTGACCTTGAAATCTTTCTTAAACCACATATGGAAAATAATTAAGGAGGTTAGACATAACATCACTTTCACATAAGTGTAGAAGCTCTCAAAAGCCAGCATGAATTGCTTATCACATCTATGCTTGTCACCTCGTAAGAAATTATCCTTCGATGACATGCACAACTAGCAATCTATCTACACCGTGCAAAACAGCAAAAGAAATTGATTTTCTTTTGTCTAAATTACTAATTTAGTCCCTCTATTTATTCATTTGTTTTATTTAATTTGATTCTTCTTTCAATGAAAAATTCAATTTAATTCTTTATTTTTTTAAAATGTTTTAATGTAACCTTTTTCGTCCAATTAAAACTAATGTTGTGTTGAAGCATTGAAGATTTTTAAAAAATACGAAACCAAATTGAGTATGGAAATGATTATATTGAAACATTTTCAAAAATGAGATATTAAATTCAACCTTTTATTAAAGGGTTCAAAGTAGTAATTTATCCTCTCTTTTTTTTACCTTACAAGGGAAAATAATTTCAGTTGATAATATAGAAAGAAATTGCATTTGTACAGTAAATTTGTATATATACAACAAAGAGAAAGACAATAAAAAGGAGATAAAATAGATGATTTGTGATAAGAATAAAATAATATAATAAAAATAGTGTGTTAATAATATAATTTTAAGAGAAATGTTAAGAATATATTATTTAGCACATTCCTTTAAATTCACTTTCTCAATTTGTTAAAATTTATTGAAAATTACACAATTAGGAAAGAGCTATTAGATATGATATGAGACCTACAAAATTTAATCCATCATTTCCAATAAATTTCAACCAATAAAAAAGAGTGTATTTGAAATTGTGTGTTTGTAACATTTTTCTACTTTTTTAAAATGCTAGGAAAACACTCTTTAACACAATTCTTCAAACACACTTTCACTAGTTAGTTAAAATTTATTAAAAACTACAAAATTAGGAGAAAGTAATTAAATATGATGTGAGACCTACTAAATTTTATCATTTTCTATAAATTTTAGTCAATGAAAAAGTGTGTTTGAAGGAATGTATTAAAGAGTGTGTTCTTAATCTTTTTCTAATTTTAATAAAAATTATTTCTTCTTTTGATAATTGTTCGAAATATCTATATTCTAATATGTCGCTTTTCAATATATAGGATGCATAAATAAATAATGTGAAAACTATAGCCTAAGGTCAATACAGGGCCTATGTGGTACACAATGGGCTGAGTTATGATAATGGGCTGAAGGAGTGGGGGTTTGTGTTAGGAGGAAGAAAAATAATACTCAAGAGAGTGTGCCACATCAACAAGTTAGTTTATGAGGGATGGTTTCTATATTGAAGGGGTCACTTTATCTTAGTAGACATGGAGAATATTTTTTTGCTAATGTAATTGCCAGTTTTTTTTTTTTTTTTTTTTTTTTTTTTTTTTTTTTAATAACATGAGTATCTTTCACTTGAATAATCTCAATGTCAAGAGTTGACAAGTTACGTGACTTTCTTTTTCTTTTCTTTTTTTCACTAGAAAAATGTATTTTTTTCCCATCAGATTTTAAACACTTTCTTCATGAATTTTGAAAGAAGAAAAAAAGCTAAATTTAGTTGGATTTTTTTACCAAATATATTTTGTTCAAAAAAGCTTTGTTGCAAATTAAAATATTTTAAATAGACAAATATTAAAGATTTGTGTATAGAGTAAGATTCATGTAAGAATACTCTCTTATGCGAGAACATGAGAAGAACTAATAATAACTATCAAATCAAGATTAAAAATAATTGATAATTAAGATTAAAATATTTTTAAATGCGAATTTAAATCTAATATAACCATCAAATTTCTAAAAGATTAAAAAAACAAAAATCAAATCTATAAGATCATTTCATAAATTATCACTTCCTAAAATATCTCAATTAACCCATTACCACGACATCTACTGCCATAACCATTGTTGTCATTGTTGCTGCCGTCGCCACCATTACCACCACTGTCGACAGTGGTGGTGGTAGCGACGACCACAATCATGGTGGCAGAGACAGTGGTGATCACAATGATAGTGATGGGTTAAAGATAATTAAAATAGTTTATGATGTGATTATTGATATATTTTATATATTTAATTTTTGTTTGGTAAATTTTCTAGATATTTGATAGTTATATTAGATTTTAATTTAAATATAAAAATATTTTAATCATAGTCGTCTATTATTTTTAATCTTAATCTAATGATTGTTATTAATTTTTGTCGTGTTCTCACATAAGAATTACGGAATTTTAGTTTTGAACATATCTTTTGTGAAATAAAAAATATTTTTTATTTTATTTTTCATAAGACTATTTATCTATTTTTGGACAAATGTTTTTTTCTTGAAAAGGTTAAAATCTATTCCATACCCAAGGGATTTTTGGACAAATGTTAATATTATCAATATAAAACTTTCATTTTGAGATAATTATTTTTTTTATGAAACATATATGAATGATTAGAACAATGAAGTAACAACTCCTTTGGAAATAGGCAAAACATTGAAGAAATCAAATCCCATTTCTAATTTCATCGTAATCACTTGCTAAATGGTCCAAAACCATTTTTCAATATCAGAAATTGATACCAATACAGAGGTAAACAAAGTCAATTTAAAAAATCTCACACAAAGTCATCTCACAACACAGAAGCAATCCTTCTATAACAGCAGCTCATAAGTGTCCAGCAGCCCTTTGGCTGCTCAACCTGTTGCCAATTTCTTCCCTTTGGACTTCCATTATTTGGAAAATCCCTCTCATAAATATGGTGCTTGACTACTTGCTTCCTTTCCAACTTTGGCCAAAAGTATTAGTGAAGTGATCGTTTTTCTATTAAGTTTCTCTGCAAAGTGCTAAAGACAAGTTAATTATTCCACTTGCTTAATAGACATTATTCTTTAGCCAATATTAGTAACTATAGTGTTTAGGTAGAGAACATGTTATAAGTGTACCGTCTTTCCGTCTGAAAAGAAAAAGGTGACTTGAAACAGAAGAAATCAAAATATTTTCTATGAACTTTTTGTTGTATTTGATTGTGTAACTATTGAATTGTATATATATACATGTACAAATTGATGATTCAAAATTTTTGCATCCTCAGCAGAACCCTTCAATTTGGATGCTTAGCAGGATTTGGGGACAGTTACAATTGAGCCCTCTCTATTGAGTCATTATGTTCAAAAGGTTGGCTCTTGTTCTAACCAAGCGCCTAAACATTCTCTCCAAACCATTTTCTAGGCTTTGAATGGCATTTTCCAAAGCCTCCAATCTGTCACGCACACTCTGCACCTTGGAAATATTAGTACCTTCACTTAGAAGGATGCTTAAAGATTCTTCCACACACTGCAACTCATTGAAATTCTGAGAGTCTTCTTCACATGATATTACCCTCTTCTTATGCATCAACCTTGCCACCATCAACCATTTAGTTGACTTTGACTTTGAAGCAGGTCCAACCAAGTAAGATAAAAGGGATTGGAAGATGGACTTGTTCATTGTGATGACCTCCCTAAGAACTCTGACCACAGCAGCAAGGTCTTGATCTTGATTCAAAATTGAGGATACTCCAATTTTGCTTTCCATCTGTTTCAAAGATGTCATCAACTTCTTGGCATTCTTCTTCATCTTTTTTGTGAAGAAGTTATATTCAGCTACACTTTTTTCAATACTCGAATCCCCCTTTCTCCTTCTAAGAGCAGAATGAAGTGTTTGAATATTTTCCTTAACCTGTGACATGGTGTTCCATGTAATGCCACAAATATCCAAAATTCCCACTGAACTATCAAGCAATTCTTCCATGCATTTCTCACCTTGATGGTTAGAAATCACTTTTTGTGTTGATGCCACATTGAGAAGATCTTCCAAACAAATATATAAATCTTCAAGTAAGGATAGGCCAGTGCCAATTGATTCAGATGTGGAAGTGGATATGGCTTCCCATGTCTTCATTTTGCTTAGTTCCTTCTCTATTCTAATGGAGCTAGGATGAGATCCAGAAGGAAAACTATTTGAGCGAACGTGGTACATGCTTGCCATGGTTACTTTCTCTTTTGTTGTTTGTTCTTTTTTCAGAGAAAGTTCAATGTTTTTGTGCTCTTACCTTGCCAGTTCTTTATCTCTTTATATATAGTGGCCATTGATAATTCATTAATCATTCCAATATGCCAAGAAAAAGGACAAGTTCATTAATCTATATGCACAGAAAGCATGTGGTACCCGCATGAGATTCCCTTTGAGTTACGTAAGATTGTCACACCTCTGCCTTACATTGTGAGATTACATGTGATATTCTGCAAGATACAATGTTAGTAAAATGGGGTTGTGTATAACTGGCATGTCCTCTGATTATTGGTAAATGGTAATCATAAAACCTCATTAGACCATCTCCAACACTGTTTCATGAATTGTTTAAAATTAAGCAATGTTGCTTAACAAATTTTTGCCATTTGAGTAGATGACTTGGCAGTTATAAAATTTAATGTGTCTCAAGTTAAGCATTCATTCTAACAGCTTTTTAATATCGAAATAAATTTTTGTGTAAAGTTTTTAAATTTATGTGGCATAGGCTCACAAATTCAAGATAAAAAAAAATTCATTTAAAAATCATGTATTGTAGATGCTCTTACTCATCAACTAGTTTGCTGTTTGCCTCCTCTGCTGCCACATTACCCTCTTTATTTCAAATATAAAATTGTTTGCTGCTTGTTGGTTCAGAGATGTCCACAGAGTTGTCTCAATATGAAGGAGCTCGAACTGCAACATGAATTGGAGTTGTTTTTGCAAGGTTGAGATCTTGATCTCACGAGATATAATAGAAAATGTACAATAATTCAAGTGACAGATAAGTTGATTACAAATTCAAAGGATAAAATGGTGCGCAAATTATAGCATCAGATTAGTTAGGTGTGTGCACGAGTGCCATTTGCTCAAAACTTCAACAATTACATAATTAAAATTAATATATTCAAAATGATTAAAAATATCATTTTAAAATAATTAACAACTATATTTATTTAATAAAAATCAAACTATTTAACAAATTTATTTTTTTAGAATAAACACATTTGTAAATTTTAATTATAAACTGACAAATATCAAACACATGCTAACATAATATCTATTATAACAAAATTGAAACTTAAATTTAAATAATTATATATTTACATTTATTATATTTATTTTTGAATTTATATATTTTATATAGATATTCTGTCACAATTATTAATTGAAAAAAATCATAATAAATTTGAATAGGCTTAACATTTTTGAAAACTGTTCAGATTATAAATATAATTAATCATTGCCTTCAATTTTAATGTAATTATAATTAATATACTATTAATTAGTTTATAAATTGATAATTTTATTCATATACATATATTTTAAAATAATACTAAATATAAATATATTTTTAATAAACTTGTATAAGGCATGAGTTTAAAATCTAGTATATGTAGTAAAAATTACTTTGATGCGCCTATTTTATTGTTTTATGGGTACTGTTGGTAGAATTCTGTTGTGGGCTGAAGCTGCTGGTTTGGAGCTATGTTATTGGCTGTTGCAGTCTTGGGATGGCAGATTTCTTTTGGTTTACTGCTTTGGGATATACCTGGAATTATGTAAGTATGCTGCTCTAGTATATATGCCTATTGTTTAGCAGAGGAAATTAGTGTATATGAAAATTATGTACTGTTCTTTGCATGGCCATGGGAGGCTGTACTAAGGACGAGATAGGCTATATATATCATGGATGATTTTTCTGTTAGCAAGTCTTGAGTAGAGGAAGTGTAGATGCAGGAGTCTTGCAAGTCAGAATTGCTCGAATTTTATCAATTATTGCTTCTTTTTTTCCCTGTAATCCTCTATATGGGAGTACTTATCAGGTTCTCTAGTCTGTTTTCCAGGGTTTGTTAAGGAGAATTGCTTTTCTATTCTGGTTTTAAGGAATGTTTTGTTAGGAGGTTTGCTAGTTAGACATTATTCTCTAGGGCAAAGGTGACTTAAGATAAAAAAATATATCGAAATACAGAGTAAAAACATTTCATTGTATTTGATTGTATATCTATTGAATTGTATACATATGTACAAATCGATGAGGAAAAAATTTTCAATCCTTAGCGGATCCCTAAAATTTGGATGCTCTGCAGGATTTGGAGAGAATCATGACTCTCTAATCTTATTGAGTCATGATGTTCACAAGGCAGGCTCTTGTTTTAACCATGCGCCTAAATACGCTGTCCAAACCATTTTCTATGCTTTCAATAGCATTCTCCAAAGCTTCCAATCTTTCATGTGCACCCTGCATCTTTGCAACATTAGTACCTTCACCTACAAGTGTGCTTAAAGATGCTTCCACACACAGCAACTCATTTGAATTTACTTGGTTCTCATCACATGCTATCACTCCCTTGTGCATTAATTTTGCTACCAATAACCATTTGGTTGCCTTTGACTTTGAAGCAGGCACGGCCAAGAAAGATAATAATGATTGGAAGATAGACATGTTCATTACAATGACTTCCCTAGTCACTCTAACCAAAGCAACAAGTTGTTGATCTTGATTTAAGAGTGGGGATACTCCGAATTTGCTCTCCGTCTGCTTCAAAGATGTGATCAACTTCTTGGCATTCTTCTTCATCTTCTTTGAGAAGAAATTATATTCGGCTATAATTTTTTCAATGCTTGAATCCCCTTTTCTCCTTCTAAGAGCAGAATGAAGGGATTGGACATTTTCCTTAATTTGTAACATGGTGTCCCTTCATGGAACCATCTGGGTTTGGTTTGTTTGTCACATTCATGACTCCCTCTTTGGTCCTAAAATCCTTAATCTATGTATGTAAGCATTCAAACACCTTACCTTTGGACAATTTCAATTGCTTTCGATTATTGCAAAACCATAGGTTATATAAAAAAAACAACCTTTATATACTGCATATCCTCTGCACTTTTGGTATTTTAAGGTGATGGTATATGTTGGTATAATATAAATTAAATTGGATGAAATCAATGTAGGTGAAACAAAGAATAAAATATAATAATAATAATAATAATAATAATAATAATAATAATAATAATAATAATAATAATATAATATAATATAATATAATATAATAATAATGATGATAATCATCTGCATATGTCCGTTCCGTTACCAAAAAAAAAATCTTCACATATAAGGTAAGTATTTAAGAATGATAACTTTCTGGATTTATTTCCTTTTGTGATAAATAGAATGGTATGTATTTTTTTTCTTCTTTATTTTAGATTTTAAGAATATGAAATAAATTATTTGTTTGCAAGTGGGATATTTCTTTACGTTAATTAATCGTGTTTATATTTTTTTATAGTGTTAAGTATT
>PYAF01005263.1:126631-137287 GCA_007407185.1 Glycine tomentella | reverse complement strand
ATATGATGATTGAAAAGAAGTTTGATTGTTGTTTAAAAGTATATGCTCTGAATGGTCAAGGATGTTGAGCTTTGTTATGTGTTCCACTAGAGTGGGTGGAACTATCTGATATGAGAATTTGAGAAATAAAGGAGTAACTGAAAAATAAAATGAATCCATGCATCATTTGCACTTGACCCCTCAAAGTGGAGGGAGGTTTAACTAGAGTGGGTGAAACTATTATGATGGTACCCTTTGACCCTCAGAGTGGAGGGAGATTTCACTAGAGTGGGTGAAACTATATTGATTCTGGTACCTTTTTAATAGGATTCTGAGATCTCAGTCATGCATCATATAAAAAGATGAGCATGCATCTTATGCATCACATAGTTGGGTATACGTAGGATGGTCTGTATATTGTATAAGTTGTGTGGTCTTTTTATGATTAAGATTTTATCTATTTGTGCTTATATATATGTGTATTATTCAAACTATGTTTGTCATAAACTTACCCAAGTTGTATTTGTGGTTGATGTAATACCTTGAATTTTAAGCATAGGATTAAGCTTGAGATTAAGAACCATAAGTATGCATTAGAATTTCTCAAAGGAAGATAGCTGGAAGCAGGCAGGCGAATGAGGCCTTGATGAAGGCTAATGAGGAGCTGATGGCTGAGTTGAGAACTCGGCGTAGAGAGGATAGAGTACCTTCTCCACATCCTGTACCTGAGGGCGAGGGTAGTCGCCAGGTGGGTGGAGCTAGCCATACCTGCAAAAATCAAATCAATTTACAAGGTACCCAATTAAGGTTGGGTCCATAGGGGTTAGCATTTTTCTCTCTTTGGAATCCAAATGCAATCTCCATTTGGCACATAGAATCTCCTAGCATAGCATTTGTATGATGTGTGTCCCTTTTCCATACAATAGTTGCATATGACAGATTTTGATGTTTTTCTAAATGCAGCATTTTGATTTATCCTTGAGTTTTTATGCCACTTTTGATTCTTCTGTCTTGTAGGCACAAATACTGTTTTACCAAATGATTTTGAGCCTTGTTTGTACCCCAAACCAGAAGTATCTTCAGCATACTTTTGCACACTCAACATTTCAGCCAAGTTGCATTTACCTTTGTAAAGCTTTCTCAAGAGATCAATTAAATCACTGTTTTTGCATAAAAGTAACATATACTTTTCTCCTTGACTCTTTTTGTAATCATCAAAATCTTTTTGAAGCAAGTTATACTTATCAACATTTGTAGAGGAAGAGGCACACACACATCCATTCAAATTGTAACTTGAAACAAGTTTTTAATTTTCTTCTTTCTAGTTGCAAATCTCAGTTTGCAATTCAGTTATCTTTGCAACATGCCATCTAAGATTTCCTCTGAGCTTGTTATTGGATTTTGCAAGCTTTTGGGCTTCCTCATGCATTTCTTGGAAAGCACTAATAGCTTGTTCAAGTTCAGAATTTACCTCATCTCCATCACTTGATAGATCATCATCATCTTCATTGATAGTGGAGGTGAGACACATGTTGGCTTCTTCATTTTCAGTTGAAGATTCTGAGGTAGTTGACTCATTATCTTCCCAAGCTATATAGGCTCTTTTAGCTTTCCCTTCCTTCCTCATCTTGTTCTCTCCTTGTTGTTTTTTCAAGTAGATTGAACATTTCGATTTGATGTGACCAGGTTTACCACATTCAAAGCATGTAAAGTTGTTGTCAATCTTCTTGTTGATGTTGTTGTTGTTGATGTTGTTGTTCTTGCTGGCTTTAGTGAACCTTTTGTTCTTATTTTTCCTTAAGAACTTGCTGAACTTTCTGACCACTAAGTTTATGTTGTCCTCTCCATCCTCATCACTTGTTTCCTCTTCTTTTTCAGCTTTTAAAGTTGCAGCTTTCAATGCAATGCTTCTATTTTTCTTTTCTGCATCTTCAATACATGTTAGTTGAGACATTTCAAGCTCATATTTAAGTAGCTTACCAAACAGTGGAGCCATGGACATCTTTGATAGATCCTTAGATTCCTTAATTGTTGTCACCTTTGGTTGCCAAGGCCTTGTTAGACACTTCAAGATCTTGATGTTTAATTCTTCAGTATCAAAGATCTTCCCAAGACCTAATAGATGGTTGACAATATGAGTGAATCTTGTCTGCAATTGAGAAATGCTTTCATTGGTGTTCATCTTGAACATCTCATACTCATGGATCAAAGCATGCTTCCTTGATCTCCTAACTTCTTCACTTCCTTCATGAGTAATTTCCAGCATCTCCCACATTTCTTTTGCACTCTTACATCTCATTGTCCTGAAAAATTCATCAGAGGAAAGTGAAGAGGTGATCATATTTTTGGCTTTGAAATCATATTGTGCAGCCCTTTGTTCAGCTTCAGTCATCTCATCCCATTCTTTGGGAATCAATTCATTGGCAACAGTTTTCTTTGGAATGAAAGGACCTTTTTCTATACCATTCCAAGCACCTGGGTCATTTGATTGAATAAAGATTTTCATTCTATTTTTCCAAAAATTGAAATGTTCCCTTCAAACATAGGAGGTCTGTTTAAAGAAGCACATTCCTTGAAGGTTATTTGTGAGGTATTCATTTTTCTTTTTGAATAAAACTAGTGATCTTGAATAACTATCAAGAACCAACTCTTGATGCCAATTGAAAATAATAGGAATAGTTCACAACAACCAAGAGGGGGGTGAATTGGTTAAACCTTGGTATTTTAAAATCAAATTCAAATCAGAGTTTCAGGATCTTTATCACTTTTAAAACCAAGAAACATTTTACTCAATCAAATAGCTCAGTCCAAGAATCAATAGATCAAAAATAAAAGTTGTTGAACAATGAATATGATTCAAAGAGTTAAAGACAATGAATATGATGAGGATAGAGATATAGAAATAAGAACACAAGCAATTTATAATGGTTCACTTCAAATCATAAAGCTACATCTAGTTTCTTCTAATTCACCCTGAATTAGAGTTCCACTATTATAAAATATTCTTACAAGCTTTTACAAGAACCTCCCCTTTATCAGCCCTAGATAAAGAACAAAAATCCAAAATCCTATTAGACTTCTAAAGAGAAAGATCCAGAGAACACTACTCTAATCTTTAAGCTAGAGAACCCTTCTCTAGTCCCAAGCTTTAAGAAATCAATTACAATATCTAAAAAACAACAAAACTTGTAAACAAAATTACAACCAATGAGTTAAGGAAAGAAACAACCTCATGATCCAGTGAATGACATGCACATGAATGAACAATTCAGGTTGAATGATGAAAAACAATCTCAGAACATCTTCTTCCTTAACCTTTGAAAGAAACTTCTTGCTTTAAAGAATCACTCAAAAACCCATGAATGTTTTAGTGAAAGCAAAAACTCATAGAACCCAGAAAAATCACTTAGAACGTGTTTAGAAAGCTTGTGTATGCTCAAAATACGAATTGATCAAGTCAAAAAACAAGCTGAGCCAAGGTTCTATTTATAACAAACTTTTGTAACTGTTAGTAATCGATTAAACACACCATATAATCGATTATTTCACTCATGTAATCAATTAAATCAATTTGGTAATCGATTAAAGTGTTCAACACAATTTTTGGACATGAGCAATGAACAAATTAATCGATTATTCTGTCTTGTAATCGATTAAGACAGGAAGCTTCAAAATATCAAAATACACTATGTAATCGATTACGGATTCTGGTAATCGATTAAACCAGGAAGCTTTATAAAACAAAATGAACTGAGTAATAGATTACAATATTTGGTAATCAATTAATGCATCAAATCTTATGTTCATTTGCATATGATGTAATCGATTACTGAATTTGGTAATCAATTAAGACAGGAAGATGGCTTTTTCAGTTTAGCCTATGTAATCGATTACTGTTCCTTGGTAATCGATTCTTCCAGCACTGCCTGAAATCATGTATAGCAATGTAATTGATTACTAGCTGTTGGTAATCAATTAAAGTGTTCATCAAAGCAGTTGATATGAAAACAAAGGTCAAATAATCGATTATTCCGATAGGTAATCAACTATATTGTTCTTGAAAAGTTTTCCAGAATGAACTAAGAACAAAATAATCGATTATATCTTTAGTGTAATCGATTAAATCAGTACAGAAACCATTTTTCTAAAAACCTTTGATTCAAATTAAAACCTTAGTTATTTGTTCAAAGCTTAGTTTGATTTTCATGAAAAAATACTTAGTTAAACCAATGAATGAATGAATGAATGCATGGATCAATCAGATTGCTTTCCTTTTACATAAAATTCCAAGTCTTCAAGCATGTTTTGAAGCTCAAAATCAATCTTGTATCAAAGGCTTCCAATCTTCATGCAGCTCCCCCTGGATTCAACAGTTATTTCGCAAATCGGATCAGTCAAAAGGTGAAGACGTGGGTTGTGAACTTATAGTCCAAATGTGAAGGCAATCTAACGGTTAATGAGTCTATGATCATGGTTTTATCGAAACAGATTTTGGGTCAAACTATAAATCACACATTTCTATTACAGGTCAAACTACTCCACATAACCTAACATCCACTTCAAGCAGTTGCATAATGATAATTCACACAACACTTCAACTAATCCAAATTAATCAAATAATCAAATAACACAAGAAATACATCAAACATCTATTTTTAGTTATTGAAATGTCAAGGTGTTACAACTCTCCCACCCTCTATGAAATTTTATCCTCGAAATTCACCTAACCTAAACAAGGCTGGATAGGTTTCTTCACATATGACTCTCTAGTTTCCAAGTTGTGTCCTCTCCTGATGTACCTCCCCAGATGATACAGGACTATCCAAAGAGCATGAAGTTCTAGAAGCACTCCATGAATTGAAGGTTCCAATGACAGTGTCCAAAACCAAGCTTCTAGAAAAAGAGATGACCAAGAGAATCATGGTTGGACTATTTAACAAGGGCGAGGATGGAGCAAGACACAAGGAGCACCTTGAAGATTGTAGGAGAGCTTGCTAAGCTCTTTGTGTCTTCCTTCATCCTTGCCCTTGTTAAATAGTCCAGCCATGATTCTCTTGATCATCTCTTTTTCTAGAAGCTTGGTTTTGGACATTGTCATTGGAATCTTCAATTCATGGAGTGCTTCTAGAACTTCATGCTCTTTGGATAGTCCTCTATCACCAAATCACCTTGACCAACAAAATCTTTTTTCCTCTTAAGTGCTTTGCTCGCCTATCATCGATCCTCAAAGGCAATGTTTCATATATCAAGTTCTCCTTTACTTGAACATCATCTAACTGGACCACATGAGATGGATCATGGATATATTTACTGAGATGAGACATATGAAAAACATTGTGGAGGTGTGAAAGAGACACGAGTAATGCAATTTGATATGCCACAGGACCAACTCTTTTGAGAATTTGGAAGGGACTGATAAAATGAGGTGTGAGTTTTCAGGATTTCAAGGCTCAACTAACCACAGTCTATAGTGTGACTCTTAAGAATACATGATCACCAACATCATATTCTAGGTCTTTCATCCTTTTGTCCTGGTAACTCTTCTATCTATTCTGAGCAGTCCTCATTCTCTCTTGAATCAACTTGACCTTCTTAGTGTTGGTTTAAAAGTGGAATCACTTGAAGAATGGACAATGGATCAAGCTTGGTTTTGTGCTTCCAACATGCCTTGAAGTCTTGGAGATCAATTTGTGATTAATGTAAAAGGAAGAAGCACTTTCTGATGATCCAAGTGCATAGCATTCATATCATTCATTGAGTTAATTAGATTGAGTTTTAAAATAGACAACTATTTGATAAATTAGTTAAGTTTTATCATAAGGTTTTGGAAAAATAAGTTTTACTGACTTAATCGATTACACTAAGATAAGAATTGATTATTTTGTTCTTTGTGCCTTTTGGAAAACTTTTCAAGAACAATGTAATCGATTACGTATCGGATTAATTACCTATAATTTCTTATAAATTGCTTTGATGAATACTTTAATCGATTACCAACAATTAGTAATCGATTACATAGGCTAATCAGTAAAACACATCTCTCTGCCTTAATCGATTACCAAAGATAGTAATCGATTACATCATATGCCTATGGTTAACCCGTTCTGCTGCATTAATCGATTACCAAACGTAATAATTGGTTACATAGTTCAAAATGATTTTTGAAGCTTCCTGACTTAATTGATTACCAGAATCCGTAATCGATTACATAGTGTATTTCAAAATATGGAGCTTCTTGTCTTAATCGATTACAAGGCGAGATAATCGATTATTCTGTTCGTTGCCCAAACCCAGAACTTCTGTTGAACAATATAATCGATTACAGTCTTGAAATAATCGATTACAGGAGCGTATGTAATCGATTACTGACAATTAGAAAAATCTGTTATGAATAGAATCCTTGCTCAGCTATTTTATTAACTTGATCAATTCGTATTTTGAGCATTCTAAGGCTTTCTAAACATTCTTTTAGTGGTTTTTCTGGGTTCATTGAGTTCTTTCATTCACCAAACTCTTATGGATTGTTAAGTAATTAGTGAAGCAAGAAATTCTTTTTCAAAGCTTGAGGAAAGTGATGTTTTGAGTTTGTATTCATTATTCAATCTAGTGAAATCAGTCATATGCATATTTTTCATTGGATCATCAGGTGACCTCTTTCCTTAAATCTTTGAAGTTGTAATTCTATTTTGAATTTTTGTGTTGGTTTGTTTATTATAAATGGGTTTCTTGCTTGTAATCTAGAGATAGAGTTTCTCTAGGGGATTTGCTGAGTAGTGTTCTCAGTGTGTTGTCTCTAAGAATCTAATAGTCTTTTAGATTTCTGAACTTTATCTAGGGTTGATAAAGAGAGACTTTGTATTAACTTGTAAGAACTGAAATTTGCAATAGTGGAACTCCATTCTAGTGTTGAGTGGAAGAAAACTGGATGTAGCTTCATAGTCTTTGAAGTGAACCAGTATAAATCTTTGTGTGTTGTTCATATTCTTTATATTGGTTATATTTTTTTTTCTTGATTGTGAATTCTTGTTATCAACTAAGTTCTTGAGCTATTACATATCTTGGGTTGCACATTAGATTGGATAAAGATTCTTGGTTTCAAAGTGATAAAGATCCAAAAGGGAAAAACTCTGATTTTGTTCAAGAAAATTTTTGAAACCTAACCAATTCACCCCCCCTCTTGGTTAAGTGTGAAGTGTTCCCATATTTTACAATTGGCATCAAGAGCTAGGTCTTGTAAGTTACTCAAGATCACTTTTTCTTTCAACATGAATATTTCACAAATAACTTTCAAGGAAGGTGCATCCTTAAACAGACCTCCTTTGTTTGAGGGGGAGAATTTCAGTTTTTGGAAAAATAGGATGAAGATCTTTATTCAATCCAATGATCCAGGAGCATGGAATGCAATAGAAAAGGGTCCTAGGGTGCCCATCAAAGTAGTTGATGACAACATGATTCCCAAAGAGTGGGATGAGATGAATGATGATGAAAAGAGGATTGTTCAGTATGATTTTAAAGTTAAGAACATGATAACTTTTGCTCTTTCTTCTGATGAATTCTTCAGAACTGTTAGATGTACAAGTGCCAAAGAGGTGTGAGAAATGCTAGAGATCACCCATGAAGGGACTAAAGAAGTGAGGAGATCAAGAAAACACTCATTGATACATGAATATGAGATGTTCAAGATGAATCAAAATGAAAGCATCTCTCAACTCCAAACAAGATTCACACACATAGTGAATCATCTCTTAGGACTTGGGAAGACATTTGCTGAAGAATTGAACATCAAAATCTTGAAGTGCCTCACTAGAGCATGGCAACCAAAAGTGACAGCCATCAAAGAATCTAAAGATCTCTCAAAAATGACCATGGTTGCCCTCTTTGGTAAGTAACTTGAGTATGAATTAGAATTATCTCAACTAACCTTTAGTGAATATGCAGTAAGAAAAGGCAAAGGAATTGCACTAAAAACTGCAGCACCTAAGGTGGAAAAAGAAGAAAACTCAAGTGATGAGGAAGATGAAGAAAGCATGAACTTAATTGTGAAAAAGTTCAGCAAGTTTCTAAAGAAGAACAAGGGCAAATGATTTACAAGAAACAACAAGAATAATTCCAACAACAACACTAGCAACTCCAAGAAGATTGACAACAATTGTTGTTGATTCAAGAGGAGTCATGAAAGGATGGACAAGGAATCAAGCTTTAGAGTTTTATGCTTTCAACATGCCTCATTGCAAATATGTCTTGGAAGCTTGAAGATCAATTTGATTCTTGTAAAAGGAAAGAAGTGGTATCTGATAATCCAATGTGCATATCATGCATATCATTCATTTAATTGTTAGAATGAGGGCCAATGCAAAAGCAATTAAGAATTGAGGCAAATTAAAATCAAGTTTTTGGAAAAATGAAGTTTTCCTGTTTTAATCGATTACAGATATGTTGGCATCGATTATTTTGTTCTTTGTGCCTTCTAGAAAACAAACCAAGAACAATGTAATCGATAACATATCGAATTAATCGATTACCTAGGCTAAAATTGAAATAACATACTTCCTGTCTTAATCGATTACAGAAGTTCGTAATCGATTACATATCATGCCTATGGCTAACATGTTTTGCTGATTTAATCGATTACATATCGTTTTAATCGATTACATAGTACATTTGAAAATATTGGTCTGTCTATCTTAATCGATTACCAAATTCAGTAATCGATTACTCAGTGTATTTGGAAAATCATGAGTGTCTGGTTTAATCGATTACGTGATGGGATAATCGATTATAATGTTCATAGCTCAAACCTAGAACATATCAAAAATACTTTAATTGATTTCATTCTTGATTTAATCGATTACATATGTGAAATAATCGATTACAGGAGCGTGTTTAATCGATTATTTTCAGTTAGAAAGTTGTTATAAATAGAACTCATTGCTCTGTGATTTTAAGAGTTGAAAATTTTGAATTCTGGGCAATCACAAACATTCATGAGCTTTCATTAGTGAGTTTTCTGACTTCAAAAACGTCTTGGCTTCACCAAAATTCATATGGGTTTTTGATTTGAAGAGTGAAGCATCATTGAGTATCAAAGAGTAAGGAAACTGATGCATTGAATTTGATATTCTTTCTTTCAACCTGGTGAATCATACATATGCATTTTGTTCATTGGATTATCAGGTGAATTCGTTCCTTATTCTTTGTGGTTGTAAATCTGTTTTTTGATTTATGTAAAGATTGACTTATTGAAAATGAGTTTCTTGCATGATAACTAGAGATAGTGTTTTGCTAGGGGTTACTGAGTAGTGTTCTCAGTGAGGTTGGTCTCTAAGAATCTAATAGTGTTTTAGATTTCTGAACTTTATCTAGGGTTGATAAAGAGAGGCTTGTAATATCTTGTAAGAACATTAATTTGCAATAGTGGAACTCCATTCTAGTGTTGAGTGGAAGAACTGGATGTAGCTTCATATTGTTTGAAGTAAACCAGTATAAAAATTGTGGCTGATCATTATTCTTCATCTCTTCATCTCTTTATTGCTTTGGTTTGTGAATCAAATTATTTGCACAGAAAGATTTCAGTTGTTTATTGATTTTCTTGACAGAGGGATTTGATTGAATATAAGATTCTTGGTTTCAAAACAATTTTTAAAGTGACAAAGATCCTGTGGAAACTCTTATTGTAAAATTTTTAAATACCAAGGTTCAACCAATTCACCCCCCCTCTTGGTTGTATTGAAGTATTCCTATCATTTTCAATTGGCATCAAGAGCTGGTTCTTGAAAGTTACTCAAGATCACTTTTTCTTTTCAGAAGGAAATATGAATACTTCACAAATAACCTTTAAGGAGGGTGCTTCTTTAAACAGACCTCCTATGTTTGAATGGGAACACTTCCGTTTTTGGAAAAATAGAATGAAAATCTTTATTCAATCAAATGACCCAGGAGCATGGAATGCAATAGTGAAAGGTCCTTTTATTCGAAAGAAAATTGTTGCAAATGAATTGATTCCCAAAGAATGGGATGAGATGACTGAGGATGAACAAAGGGCTGCACAGTATGATTTTAAAGCTAAAAATATGATCACCTCTGCACTTTCCTCTGATGAATTTTTCAGGACTGGGAGATGTAACAGTGCAAAAGATAAAAAACAAAGGAACACTTCAAAACAACCAAGAGGGGGGGTGAATTGGTTGAATCTTGGCCAATTAAAATTTTAAAATCAGAGTTACCATAGGATCTTTATCACATTTAGAAATTGTTTCAATACCAACAATCAATATTCAATCAAATTCCCTTTCCACAAAGAATAGAAAACAGAGTATAGAATTCTGAGCAATGATATTGATTCACAAACAATGTAATTATAAGATGATGAGATTAAAAGAAAGATTAGCCACATATTTTATACTGGTTCACCTCAAACACTATGAGGCTACATCCAGTTCTTCCACTCAACACTAGAGTAGAGTTCCACTATTGCAAAGATATCCTTACAAGCAATTATACAAGTCTCTCTTTATCAACCCTAGATAAAGTTCAGAAGTCTAAAACCCTATTAGACTCTTAGAGACCAAATCCCTTTGCCAAGAACACTACTCAGCAAAAACTAGAGAAACACTATCTCTACACTTGCAAGAAACTAATTTACAATAGACTAATCTTTACAAACAATTCAAAGAACAA
>PYAF01005263.1:75414-90491 GCA_007407185.1 Glycine tomentella | reverse complement strand
CGAAGTCAATATTTAAAACAGGAAACAAAATCAAAGCCACGCTATCGGCGCACGCTCCCACGCTAATAGCGTGGGTCTTTCGAATTGTTGACGCTGTTAGCGCGAGTACTCACGCTAGTAGCGTGAGTTCTTCGAGTTTCCAAGCTTGTTCCAGGTGTCTTTCACGCTGATAGCGTGAGTTCCCACGCTGTTAGCGTGGTACTTCAGATTTGGTTTTATTTGGCCCTTGATTCTCCTCTTTTGACCCTGAAATGCATAAATGGTATTGAATTAGATTTAAAATAATAAAAATAGAAAATTTAATTAATTCTAATCTATTTAACTACTCATTTAACTAATTTCTAATCTAAAACTATATTAAAAACAAGATGTGTTTGCAACACATCAGTTATCAACTAAGTTCTTAAGCTATTACATATCTTGGGTTGAGCATTAGATTGGATAAAGATTCTTGGTTTCAAAGTGATAAAGATCCAAAAGGGAAAAACTCTGATTTTGTTCAAGAAAATTTTTGAAATACCAAACCTAACCAATTGACCCCCCTCTTGGTTAAGTGTGAAGTGTTCCCATATTTTACATTTAGTGGTTTGTTGTACCACTTCAAGTCCTAAGGTGAGGTTCTCTCTGAAAACAATAAGAATACACACAATAACCAAGAGGGGTGAATTGGTTTAAACTTGGCCTTTTTAAAATCTTTAGAAAATCAGAGTTAATGGATCTTAATCACAATTTAATCAAGAATGCTTCTAATCAATCAAACCACTCAGTCCAAGAAAACAATTGCAAAAACTTAACTTGTTGAGTAAAGAATTCACCAAGAATCACAGATGAAGATAGCTAGAAGAGATTAAAGAATAGGGAACAACACAAAAATTTATACTAGTTCACTTCTAAAGAGAAGTTACATCCAGTTCTTCTAATCAACACTAGATTAGAGTTCCATTATTCACAAATTTCAATTCTTACAAGCTTTACAATAATCATCCTTTATCATACCTAGATAGTTTAAACCATACTTTTGGATACATATGATGTTGTGAAATAAATTTTTTCATGAGGTTGTGTGTATTTGTTCATGGATTTTGTTATTGATGGATTTGATGTGATGATATGTTGATTCGTGTTTTCAAGTCCAGTATGAAATTTTGTGAAATAGAATCTGATACTACATACAATACGATATGTAGTGACCAAGTGCACATATATGGCATAAATCATGCATGTTTGCATAAGACGATCGCAACGTCTACATCCAGTACGGGGTGTAGCTACATACAGTACAATATGTAGAGGCCATGTGCACCCTGGGAGAACTTCATTTCATGCATTCATATAGCTGCATAATTCTTGTGTGAATTTATTTGGTTATATTAAGGAATTACTAACATACTAACTTGTTTGGTGGTTTAGATTTTTCCTACTGAGAAATTTTATTTCTTACTAGAATTATTTTCATTATTTTTAGATGGTAACAGAGGTCAATTTCCTTGATGAACTGGGTCGGTGCTGGTGTAGAAATGAAGATATGAAGTAGGCTTTTGTTTGGAAAAGCTTGTATTTGTTTAATATTGACTTTTGTAACAAGGACTGTGGCTAAATTAGTTTCAAATCTTTTGTAAGTTATACGTTTTAAAATTAATAATAATATACGTTTCTTAAAAATTTAATCCTAATAATAATAATAATACCAATAATATCTAGTATAATGTTTAGGTCGTTACAGGTAGCACCAGGGTGGATGTTCAAGTTGCTCTTATGCCCTTCATCTAAGATCTTCTTCTTAAAGTCGGGTACATTAGGGACACAGATTCTATCTCGAAGTCTCAGCACTCCATATGATCCCACATTGAAACTACTATCTCTCCTTGACGTTATGACTTCTAATTGAGTCCTAAAAAAGGATCATATTTCTGGCCCTCTCTGATCTCTCCTAGAACCTCACAAGCAATTCTCAAAGCTATTAGTCTTACATTGTTAGGGGTAACCTCACACACAAGGCTAAGGTCTCTAAACTATTCTAGGATATCCAACTCCCTAACCATTGGGGTATATATATGTAGGGACTTCCTACTTAAAGCATCAACTACTACATTGGCTTTGGCTGGATGATAGCTAAGCTCAAAATCATAGTCCTTAAGAAACTCTAACCATATCTTCTGACGTATGTTCAACTTTTTTTGACTAAACAAATACATAAGGCTTTTATGATCGCTAAATATTTCAAACTTGGAGTCGAACAAGTAATGCCTTCACATCTTAGGAGCAAAAACTGCAACAACTAACTCAGATCATGGGTAGGATAATTCCTCTCGCGAGTCATGAGTTGTCTAGAAGCACAGGCCATTACCTAGCCATTTTGCACCAACACTCCAACTAAACCCATCGTTGATGCATCACAATACACCTTAAAGTGCTCTCTTGGGTTAGGCAAAACTAACACAAGCATCGTTGTCAACTTTTACTTAAGGGTTTGGAAACTATGCTGACACTGGTCATCCCACACAAAAACTTGATCCTTATGAGTCAACTTGGTCAAAGGCAAGGCTAACTTAGAGAAACCTTCTATGAATCTTCGGTGATATCCCACTAAACCAAGAAAACTTCTAATTTCAAACACCGACTTAAGACTCTCCTACTTAAGAACAACTTCTATCTTAGAAGGATCTACAACTATACCACCTTGGGATATCACATGTCCTAGGAAACTAACTTTCTCTAACCAAAACTCATACTTGGACAACTTAGCATAAAGTTGTCGGTATGATGATAACCTGATCTAAAGTCTATTTTAGACAATTAACATATAGAATAAAAATTAAAATGAGAAATTAAGATATAAAAATATAAATGACTAAATTATATGGTTTAGAACAAATAATAATAATTAATAAAAGAATTTATACCTTTTTTACAACATAATTTATACTTATTTGTAAACCTTATGAAATGTCTCTTTATTTATTTTGAAAATATTCTAAATTGAATTTAAAAATGAAAGAAATACTAGTTCGATACCGATTTTCAATATTGTTTCAATGTGAATTTTCATCGATTTTAGGTCGGTTTGACTAGTTCTCACCAATTTTTGAAATTTTTGGTTTATAGGAGTAAACAAACCAATTGCCAATCTGGTTTTCAAAACACGGAGATCCTATCTCTCCCACTACCACAATGGTCAAGTCATCATGATCCTGTCTCCCACAAACATGACAACGCTATGATTGCACTTGGGCACCGTGGCTGACAAACTTCAACTTTGACTGCTCCTGACAAATCTAAACATGCCCAACACAATGACCCTGTACGACTGAAGAAGTGTCAAATCAATTGGACTTCCTCCCAATGGTGGTCCAATGATCCTGTCAGCAGGCGATGTTGCCGCTACTGTTGGTTGTTGTTGTTGTTGCTCTTCCTCACGGTGTGCGCTGACACAGTCACTCTACAATGTCTCTCTTCTACATCTTCCCCTTCATGCAAGGGCCTTCATGGAAAGGTAGGGGAGTCGCGTCCAACAATGTAAGATGTCTTCTTTTTATGAGTTATCACAAATCTTAAAAAAAGTGAAAAAATAAACCAATAATCCTTCATAATAAACAATTATATTTAAATAAGAAAATAAAATTAAAAAACAGTACATTAGTCTAAAATAAATAATAAAAATAAAAAAAATCTAATTACACAATAAAATCATGATTCAGTTGTGATCTTTGTTTAAGTACACAATGAAATTGTGATTTCCTTGTATTAAAAAATACAACCAAATCTTGACTTTGCTGTTTTTTTAATCAAAATAATTGTATGTGTTCATTTTTTTTGTTTTAAGAAGAATGAAATCCTGATTTTTTATAAATGTATTTATAATAGAATCATAATTTTGTTGAATACAAAATAACAAAAAGAAAAACCAAATCAGGGGTGGAAAAGGGTGGAGAAGGGAATGGGTTGGGAAGGAGAAGGGAAGGGTTGACCACAGAAGGCGGAGAGAAGGGGAAGGGGGTGGCTGGAAGGTGGGGGGCCACGAGTAGAGGGAAGGAAGAAGAGGGAGAAGAGAGGAATTTGAAATTTGGGATTAAAGGGTATTTTTGCACCTAGGTAGGGGCCAATAGGAATAATTGTGGGTCAATAGTAACTATCCCACGCGATAGTTTAGCCTAATCTGGGAGAAGAACCCACGCCGTTTTCACTTCCAAGTACTTCACCAACTCTTTTTTCACTTAAACTTCATTTCTGAGTAACGGAGAAATCATCAGCGAGTTCACCATAAAGGCATAAACCCCTCAAATCAAAACTCCACCAAAAAAAATTAAAAAAATCGTAGATTGAAAAAAGAAAGAGCAGAAAAATGGGTTCTGAGAACAAAGAAACCCCAGATGGAGCACTTAACAATTCGTCTTCTTCTCCTCCCTCTTCTTCTCATGGTTGGAAAAATCGAATCATTATTCCAACCCTCCTCGCAGGTCCCTCTCTCTCTCTCTTTTTTTTTTTCTATCAATTATTGTGTTGCTTCTTTTGTTTTCCTATTAACTTTTTTTTCTCTCCAGAAAATGAAATGAATAAATAAAAAAATAAAACTATGCTATGTTTTTAATTGGTACCTCATAACCATGATAAACAATTAATTTGATTTATATGCTATTGTTAGTATTATACACACAATTAAGTTAGAGGAGGTAATGTTTGTTCTCTATTCAATTATGCACGATTAAGATTACATTTAAAGTAAAATTAATCACACAGACTCACAAAAGTTTGAGGATAAAGAGAATGAGGGAGGCTAGAGAGTGTTTGTGGTTTTCTGGAGCAGGGGTTGCTGGTGCTGGAGCTGGGTTGATTTCAAAGCATCGAAGAACTCTTGGTCTTGCTAATGTGTATTCTAGCTATGCTGCGAATTTCGCCATCATCACAGGGTGCTATTGCGGTAATTGTTGGATATTATTTTGATCTGATGATTGGTTGTTGTTACAGTTATGGAAATATGTTGTTGTAGTTTGTATTTGATGGTGTTGTTGTGTTGATTAATGCGGCGTGTTTTGAATCCATGAATGTATTGGTTTGCTACTGAATTTTATATGGATTTGGATCCTTCTCATTTTTTCACATGACAGTATCATGTTATTGGAGAAAATCAGGGGATTTTTGTTGCAGAGACTGAAGCCATTGATGCCTTTGTTTCTCTCGTAATGTATTGCTGTGTTTTTAAGAAAAACGAGAAGATCCAAGTATGTTTGATCTAGCAATTAAAAGAATAATATGACCTGATCATTGGGGGAGGGAGGTTATGTTACTTTCCTGAACTTGTTTGAATGGAGTCTTATGAAGAAGTGAAATATGTTTGGTATTCTATTGTAGAGTGCTATCTATAAATTGGAGCAAGGAGAGTATCGTCCTCCGTTTTTTCCCATTACCACATACAGTGTTGTCAAATAGCGGCTATCGCGGCATATCAAGCTATAAGGTAGCGGGTTTTAGGGAAAACGCAATCGCTATGGTGTCGCGACATAGCATAAATTGCAAATGCGGGTGTCTTACGTGTCTCAGAATCTCATTGCGTCGTCGGTTTCCGACAAGGTTGAATCTAGAGAGAAATTGCATTGACGACATTTAGGGTTCATTGGTTCATCATTTTGAAAGAAAGGAAACCGGGCAGGTGCAGACTGCGGATTTAGGTCGCGTTTGCACAGCATTTTCATAGTTGTTTTGGGCTTGCAGACAAGGTATTGGCTTTGTTAAAACTCACGTGCAGTAGTCACATGGGTTTTTAAAATTTTACTCTATTGGTTTTTAAAACATCAGAGTCAAATTTTATGTTTTTACTCTATTCTTTTTACTTATGGACTTGGGTTTTCTTCTAATAGGCCTAGCAGTAGCATTTTGACTTCTACTTCATGCAACTTTTCAGTTTTCCAGACCATTCTAGAACATGTTGGGATCCAATTGCAAGGTATGGGACTTAGAGTTCCACATTGGAAGTATGGGATTCTAGTGTTGGGTTTATAAGGCCTTGGGCTCTCCAACTACAATAGCTAGCTTTTGTGGTGGGGTTCTCTCCAGTTTCTATCAATTAGTATCAGAGCCTTCCACCATGACTCCCAGCTGCAAACGAGCGGCACGGGTGGTGACGCCGACATTGCAGTGTTCGCCCAGGACTAGTCAAAGGAGCTAGTGCACAGGCAGCCCGAGTGGGCTCTGGGGCTGCGGAGTTTGGTGGGATATTAGGATCCAATTGCAAGGTATGGGACTTAGAGTCCCACATTGGAAGTGTGGGATTCTAGTATTGGGTTTATAAGGCCTTGGACTCTCCAACTACAATAGCTATCTTTTGTGGTGTGGTTCTCATAAGGTTCTTATCAGAACCTCTTAGCATTTCCACTTCTACTTCATGCAACTCTTCAAGATCATACTATAGTCACCATGGAAACCCTTTCCTCCTCTAATTCTTAGTCACAATGTAAACGTTTCGACCCTTCTCTCCTCTGATTCTTAGTCACTACGTAAACCCTTCTCTACCAAAACTTTCCAGCCACTTTGTCCAGTGCCTTTGTTTTTTTACAGTAACAACCTTTTTTTCTTTCTTTTGTTTAATACTCCCCCTTCTTCGTCCATGTCATATGTCTTATACCCGACCTTCTTATTATTCTGATTTCTTTTTAAAATCACTGTATGGCAAATGAGGGATTATCAAATCCTCCTAGCATCGATCCTGGATGGAATTATTGCACTCGAGGACAAGGAAATAGTTGTGTGTGCAATTTCTGTGGCAAGGTTACAAAAGGTGGAATTACTAGACAATGAGGATTATGATTATATTGGGGAAGGGGCAGAGCAGAATGAATAGATGTTTTCTTGATGCTTTTAGCTTTTTTTTTTTATTATATTGAGGAAGGGGAAGAGGAGAATGAATATATTTTGTCTTGAACAATTTAACTTTTGAGATAATATTATGTTAATGTTTGTCCAGCTTTTTTATATTTGCATATAGCATGTTTTTTTTATACATATTTAAATGATATATATATATATATATATATATATATATATATATATATTCTATTTCAAACGCTATGCGGCTTCCGTTATTTGGCCTTGACGCTAGCCGCTATATTCAATAGCGGATGTTCTGCTTTTCGCAATTTTCCGCGATCCGCTATTGATAACACTGACCATATTAGTTTATTGTTAGCCTAATGTAACATTTTGATGAAGTAGATAGGTCAAATTTACAGTTGGTTTGGTAAAGTAACGTTTTATCAGTAAGAAGCAACATACCTTCATAAATAATAGGAAAAATGTAATTTTTCATTGTCTGAGAATGGGAAAAATGAACACCAAAAAAGAATTTTCTATTGACAGATCTTTGTTGTATTATATTTAGATTTCTAGCAGAGATTCTTCATTCTTCATTGACATTATGTTATGAAATCCATAATTAATTATTGATAATACTCGTGAAAAATCAGTGAACAGCGATCAACAAATGTAGTTCTAGTTTGCAAGCATGTTTCTGAAAGAATACTTTGATACAGAGGAAGGATATTATCTAATAAATGCTTGGCTACCAACTTTTAATTTTATAAAATGCTTGACAAATAAAACAAACTACTAATAGTAACTCATTGCATGGCATATCATGAGAAATTCTCAAAGGAGATTCAAACTGTTAGCTTCAATATTTTTATTTTTGATCTAGGGGGGGCATGAGATATTGTGGGTCATAAACATTGAGTGGCTTCTCTTACCAAAAAAAAAATAGAGACAGGATAAACATGAATATGAATTCCATATAATTTTGCAATTGATTACCTTCTTTTCCCCTGATTATAGTTTTTTGGTATTTGAAAGATTTTGTTAATATCTATAATGACTTATTTGCTTGCATGACAGCAGTCAATAATTAATAACAGAAAATTAAGTCTCTTTTGTATACCTGCGATCTGGCACCATTTTGTAAGTTCATTCCAATAGCTTGGGTGGGGTTTCTCTAAATTTAAGGCTAATGAGGTTACCACCTTCCCTTTCGTTGAATTGAGGATCTAAAGTATTTGATTATCTTTGTGCTTAATGTGTCAATTCCAAGGATTGAAGTTCAACATGCCTATATGGAGCTTGATCCCTATTAGATGACTTTTTTGCCTAATTTAATAAAATATAATGTTGTCTAATTTATTAGGGGCACGTGAATTTGTGGCTGCAACTAGAAAAACAGAACCAGATGATATTTGGAACTCTGCAGTAGCTGGATTTGGAACTGGTGCTCTTCTAGGGCGTCTGCAAGGTTTAGTTCAGCTCCTCTCACCGTTTTACTGTATGCTAGTGATTTTTGTCAGTCATAAACCATGGTGGAGATGTATCTATCTGTCCTGACCTAATCTTTTGTTTGATATGTTAAAATGAATTCTGCTTTTGGATCTTACTTATTATTCACTTTCTTTGTTTACGTATGATGTATTTTGATAGAATTTGGACCAGAAATTAAGAGAAAATAGAATCTGTTGTTGGGAACTAGAGCTTCCAATTCTCAAACTGTTACAAGTGAATTCGAGGCTCACCACCCTCCTATTACTTTCTGAATGCCTTTCCTAAACTCCCTACACTTATTTATACTTTCCCTCCTAACTGTTAACTAATAGTTAGTTACAACTAAAACAGAATTATTAACTAATCAGTGTAACTAACTAAAACAGAAATATTACTAACAGTTTTTCCTGGAATACACAGTACCCCATCTTCTACTCCTATCAATACCCTCCCCTACAAGATGGACCTTGTCCCCAAGGTCCAGGTGAGAAAAACAGCCTGCATTTCATCAGCAAGGGTCTCCATCTTCTTCTTCCATAATCATCAATCTGAACTGTTTGTTCTTACACACATTAGTAGGATGATATTTCTCATCACATGTAAAACATTCTCCCTTTCTCATTTTCTCATTCACTTCCACAGGTGATAGTCTATAGAAAGTTCTTCCCCCTTCCACCCCTTATCCCCTGTTTTAGCAGCCTGGTTGGGATCAGCTCCCTAAACACTTGCTGGCTGCCATTTTTTCTCAAATCTTTGGCCTGAAAACTGGTTTCCTGAGCACTATATCCCTTGTTATCACTTCTCTTCATATTTCCTAGAACTCATTTTTTTCTTCCACTTGACAAGCTTTAGTTATGAACTTCATCATCAGGTTTTCAGGCTCATGAAGCCTCACCTCTGTACTGACCTCTTCTTTTAATCCCTTGAGAAAAACCTCCATCAAGAAGGATTCCTCTAACCTCTTCACCATTCCCACACATTTCTCGAATTGGCTGCTGAAACTTTGCACAATTTCTTCCTGTTTCAGAGCTAGCAACGCTTGAAATAGACTCCCACCAATGTTGTCAAACTCGAGGATCTGAAGAGGATCGGAAGGGGGGTAATAGATCGTAACTCGGATCGTAAGAGTTACGTATATATGTAAAATAGAAACTACATAAAACAATAAAAGGGGTGCAGAAAGTAACATTGTGTATCTGGCCCATATTTGAAGAAAATGAGCAAGGAGTACAAAAAGTGAAAAAGGGGGTACAAGAAGAAAAGTGGCCCAAATGTAAACCTAATTCCTAATCATATATATATGTTCGTTGTGCGCCTCACTCATCTTCTCCCGCAACTACGTAAGTTCAATACTCCAGCAGTAGTCTGCAATGCGTGGCTTGAGTGCAGACGAGTGGAGGCTCGCGTGCTCAAGCTCCACAGCTTCCATGCTGGCGCCAGCGGCCACAAAAAGCATGAAGGAAAGCGCGAGGATGAGGAAGACGAAGAAGGGAAATCCGTGAATGGCTGCCGCTGCTGAATCGTGTTGCAAAATTACAGCGTCTCTTTATCTTTCTCTCTTAACCCGACCCGAGAAGCCAGTTTTTCCTTTTTTTTTTCTCCAACTGGGATCGAAACGGATCGTCGATCCGTCCACCTTGTGAGCAAACGCGCGATCCGCCGACGATCCGCAAAGCCGACGATCCTCCCTCCGAGTAACATCGTCGACCCCTCTGATAATCGCAAGATCGCACAAGTATACGATCATACTTGTGATCTTGACAACATTGACTCCCACGATTAGAACTTTGAAATCTTTGAGAGAATGTCATCTTGAACCCTTCCCATGACTGGTTTGGGTTCCAAGATTCCCACCATTGGAACCAGCCCAAAGCCTCCCCATCCATAGCTACCAACACAACTTCCAATTTATCCTCCTCTCTTATGTATTGTAGTCGAAAATATCTCTCAATTTTCGACAACCAGCCCGAAGGATCGTCTCCCATGAAGATGAGCATTTCGATGTTCCTCCAGCAATTGGTTCCAGTTGCATTGCGCCCAGTGTTTCTTCTCAGCACGTCACCCACCAGTGCAGCCTCCTCCATTGTCTGTTTCTCCCATGCTGCCGCTAGCCTCTGCAACATAGCTTCAATGGAACTTAACTGCGATTCCACAACATCGCGATTCTCCTCCATCGCTTTCTCTATCGACTCCATTCTTGCCTCCATTTTGGAGTTCGTTTTTGACACCATCAACCCCTCCACAGCTCCAAGATCGGAGCTCTAATACTAGTGATAGAAACTGAACCAGAAATGAAGAGAAAATAGAACCTGTTATTGGGAACTGGAGCTTCCAACTTCCAAACTGTTACAAGTGAATTCGAGGTTCACCACCCTCCTATTACTTTCTGAATGTCTTTCCTAAACTCCCTACACTTATTTATACTTTCCCTCCTAACTGTTAACTAATAGTTAGTTGTAACTAACTATTAGTTACGCTAACAGAATTATTAACTAATCAGTGTAACTAACTAAAACAGAAATATTACTACTCAACTTTTCCTGGAATGCACAGTACCCCATCTTCTACTCCTATCATATTTGCTGCAACTTGTGTCATATATCATATATTCAGGATCCTTTGATAGATTCTGCCCAGCAATTTAGACTGAAATAACCTTTGCTTGATAAGATCTTAAATGTTTTCATGTCTAGTTTCCTTGTTTTTTCTTTTTAGTTTGTTCATCTTTTTTCTAATGATTCCAACATTGTCATAAATTTTCTCATTAGTACCGAAAACATTTCATTACAGTAGTCAATAACAATGCGCTGCTTATAGAAATTGATCGATTCTTTTATGCAAAAGAAAGAATTATTTGGATGTGCTATAACATTATCAATTACTTATAAGGAAGAAGAGAACACATCATGGTTATTTCAAGAACAATTTTGTCCTGTGTCTTAGATTGCAACCTATTTTCAATGTCTGGCTAAGGGTAAGATTCTTGACATTACTACTAGTGATAAGGAGGTAAGCATGTTGCACACCCTGGAGAGGGTAATGTTGAGAGTGTCTCCTAATTGCAATGGTGCCCAAGGATTAGTCCCATGATAACGCTTATGAGACTAATTTGGTCAAAAACCAGTGGAGTTTTCCCAGAGTATGTTTAAATTTAGATAAATGCGTTACTTGGTGGTGAAGTGCATGCAAATAATTATTTGCTTAAATTGGTGTGATAACCTCCAATGTTACAAGCATTCACAGTTAATTTTATTTGTGGAATTTTAGGTGGTCAACTTGGTGCAATCCGGTACTCTGTCATCTTTGCTGCTGTGGGGATGGGGACAACAGCGGATTTTGCTTTTCTGAAATTGAAAGATACTTTGAGAGATCACACTAAAACAATATACCAAGACGTTGAGAATTCAAAGAAGAGTGGAACTTGGTTAAAATTGCCAGAATGGTTCCCAATCAAAGTACTCGACGAGGAAGCCCTTGCTACAAAACGTGCTCAGGAAGAGCAGTTCCTTCAGCAGAGGGCAAGGATTCGCAGCCTAAGGGAAGAAGAATCTTGAGAACTTCAAATTTTATGGTGTTTGCCCTCATGTTGGGGTAAGGCAAACCCCCACCCCCTAATGCTTTTTGTATACCCACTTTTATTTTATTGAATTAGTTTGTAATAATATACTTTCCAAGCTGATGAACAATGGTTCAGCAATGATTTTGAAATTGTTGATATTGAAATTCCAGTATTTATTTGGAATGTCTAATGATTTTGCCCTTCTCAGGGTAGAAAATGTCCAGTAACTACATGAGAAAAGTCTATAAATAGTTGAAATGATTGTTTTGCTGTATTTTGATTTTGACATTTACATTCTCCATAAAATTGCTTCATATGGCATTTGTACTCTAAATCATTTGGCTTACTTTGAACCATTTGTGTTTATATTAGAGGTCTAATGTGATTTGGGATGATTACATGTTGGGAACTTCTAGTGCAGACTAACTAAATTGGAACCTGGACGAGAGAGAAATTCTGTTTGTATATGGCATGTAGGGCTACCTCTGCACTGAAATTTCGTATTGGCCTCATGACTTTTGTCAGTCTCCTGACTTCTTCCTTTTCCTTGACTTGGTCCACAATTCCAAAAGTAATGTTGAAATTAAACTGTAGCTTTTTTGTCTGCTTAATTAAATGCCTAATGGTATAATAAACTTTAAAAAGTGGAGACATTTAATGCCTAATGGTATGATAAACTTTAAACAAGTGGAAACAGAACTGATATGGTAAATCCAGAGAGTAACTTAAGATCTCAAACAGAACCATGCACGGTCGTTTGGAAATTGCTATGTCTTGATTGTGTAGAAAAAATGTTCTAAATACATTTGTTGCTAGCAATTTTATCTTTCAGGTGCACTTTTAGATAATGTTTTGTAATAGAAAAGTATTGGGTTAGCATGTTTTAAACCTCCACAAGTTTTGATTTTAGTACTTTTTTGTTTAAATGTAATTTTAGTCAATCTATTGTTTTAGAAATTCTTAATTTTGGTATTTGTTTTAAAATATAGATATTTCATCTTTATATTTTAAAAATTCACAATTTTAAAAGAAAGACAATTTAGTCTTTTAGTTTTTAAAATTCGCAATTTTAGTTCTTTCAAAATATTGACCGGTAAGAGATTAATCTAATGTGATTTAAATTTAGTGATGTGGAATGTGATTATTTGTTTAATTCATGTCATAATCAATATTAATCTCTTAAACCCATCAATGTTTTGAGTTTGACACAAATTAAAATTGCAGAGTTTACAAATTGTTGGATTAAATGTCTCTATTTTAAAATAAGATGTCCAAAATTTTAGATTTAAAAAAAATAAGAAAATTAAATGTATGAAAAGATCAAAATTATTGATTTTAAAAAATGAGACTAAAATTACATTAAAGCTAACTTTTTTCTTTGGCCTTGTAATTTTAGTAGTTTTAAAATTACATGTCATGCATCTAAAATGTCTCATATGTCATGGAAGACTATCATTGACATGTATATTTATATGCATTTTACATTATCACTAAATAGTAATAGGGATAATTTAAAAAAAGTGTCGGTCAACACCAAAATTTATTTTTAAAAGAATAAAATAAAATATTATATTTATTAAAAATTATTTAACTCGAAGGCTTGAGATGTAAGAGAAAATATAGCATAATATTGCAATACGTTGTTATCAATAACATAACACTTTCTACCGATCTCGTGGAGCACTTTTTTATTGTTGAGACAATAATGAATATGCCATTATACCCTTCGTCAGGGCTTTAGTTTTTTTCTTTCTTTTTTTTTTTTTTACTTTCTTTGTGTAAATATTTAGGACAGTGATGGACCTACCTTTAGGTTATATTGTTGTGGGCCCTTTATTTGTCAATTGTGTAGGAGACCTAATCAAATGTAAGGAAGCACAAATTTCGAGCTATTGCTAGTCCCTATACAATATGCGGTATCTCTACAAAAGGTCAGCTCCTACAAAATTGTCATATGCTTTCTCTCCTTAATTCAAATTCATTTTGGTTTTTTCTTTTGTTAGGTAGGTGCACAAGTGCTTTGTCTCTGTTATAGCAATTGTTTGCCATTGCTTTCTCTCCTTAGTTTTTCCTTCTTTTTTTTTTTTTGAATTTTTTATGATGTTTTTAATCATTTTATAAGGTCAATTTCCATTAAAGTATGTTAGGAGGTATTGGGTTCAAGGAAGGGAGGTTGAGACGATATGCATCCATACTAAATTGTAAGACTATAAGTGTTTCTTTTGGTACTTGGGGTTGTTGGAGGGGGTAACCCAAGGAAGAAAGCTTTGTGGGATTCATTTCTAGAAAAGGCGAGTAGTAAGTTGTCCCCTTGAAGAAGTAAGAATTTGTCTTTGGGGGTAGGGTGTGTCTCATCAAGTTTGTTCTAACTTCTTTGTCCATGTATACGTTGTCTTTCTTTAAGATACCTATGTGTGTGGTGAAGAAGTTTAGGGGTTTGGAGAGAGGTTTCTTATGGGGGTGCAGGTGAGGAACGTAAAATGTCTTGGGTTAAGTGGAATTCTATTTGTGGTTATGTCATATAAGGTTTCTACATAATCATCTTATTCTTAATTCTATCGTTAAATATTTACAGACTCAATTGAATCAATGCATGAAGTTACTTACTTGGCTGTAAACTTAGAGCATTAAGGTTCCTATTCTTTAATTTTGGACACCACAACTTTTCAACTTGAGTTGGTTGCTTTGCTTCACCAATACGAGTCATTGTTAGCTAAGCCACAGGGTCTGCCACCATCCTGCTAATAGGACCATTGCATTCACCTCATTTGAGGTTCACAACCCATCAATATCAAGTTGTATTACTATTCTCAGTTCCAACGCCAAATCATGCCTAACCTGATTGCGGAGTTGTTGCAACATGGTGTCATTCGCCCTTGTACCAGTCCTTTTTCCTCCTCAGTTTTATTGGTTAGGAAAAAGGACGGAACATGGAGATTTTGTGTGGATTACAGGTCATTGAATGTTATCACGATTAAGGACGGGTTCCCAATTCCCATCGTCAGTGAGTTGCTAGATGAGTTACATGGATCTATAGTGTTTTCTATACTAAAGTTCAACTCATCATCAAATACAATTGAGCCTAGAGGATGTGTTTAAGACGAAAACAATCAATAGGGGGCATTTTTTTTTAATTACCATTTGGGGGTCAATTTTGAATTATTGCGAAAAAAGGGTAAGTCGTAACATTGTTACGACTTTTGAATTAAATGTTGTAATCCAT
>PYAF01005263.1:50978-75314 GCA_007407185.1 Glycine tomentella | reverse complement strand
TTTTAATTTATTTTTTTTTTTTTTTTTTACAATTTAAGTTTTATATATATATATATATTTAAAATGTAATAATTTTTCATTTAATTGTTTAATAAATAAATGTATTTTTACTTTTTTAAAAATTTTATTTAATATTTTGTATATATTTTTATATTTTTTTTATTTAATATGTTTTCTATATTGTTTATACTTTTATTTAATTCGTATTATTCATTTTATATTAATGTATGATATTATTTTATTTTAACAATTACTTTTATTGCTAAATTACAATCTATTGTTATTAATATTAAAATATTTTTTAAATTAATTAATTAATACTTTAATGTTTTCATTTAAATTTAAATCTTTTGCATTAATTTACAAAACAAATTATAATCTTATGTTTTGGAGTTGTTACACACACATCAACTGTTTATCAAATTTGCAAAATGTGAATTTGGAGTAACAATAGTGGCTTACCTTGGGATTTTGATCTCTCAACATGTGACTGCTGACCCAAAAAAATTGTGGGCTATCGCAGACTGACCCCTCCTCTATCATTAACGACTTTAGGAGCTTTTTTGGGCTTGGTTGGGTACTATAGGCGCTTTGTGAAGCAATACACTACTGTTTTGGGACCTTTTAGTGGTTTGAAGCGGCCAATATCCTTTCTAGCTCTAAAAATTGCTATGACTCCTTGCCAGTTTTGGCTTTACTTGATTTTTCCAGCATAATTGATGTCACAACTGATGCTTTCAGGTGTCCCATAGATGTTGTCCTGTCACAAGCCACACATCTAATAACATTTTTAGTAGGAAGTTTAGCTTAAGAATGCAATCATAGTCAAATTATGAAAAGGGAAATGTTTGCTATTACCCCGCCTATTAAAAAATGGAGACATTATCATCTAGGCCTCCATTTTCATGTCTTTATAGATCAACAAAGTCTATAGGCATGGTTTCTCAAACTGTAAGGACCCTCATTCATGGCGCCCGGTTTCTTCAGTAGAAAATCTGGTTTTAGGTGTGGCGCGGGTAGCGCCAGATCCACTGGCTGTGGCGCCAGGGGCGCCATATGTTCCGCAGCTTTAGGCTAATAGCGTGGTTATGGCGCGAGTAGCGTCACTGGGCCAAGAGGTTGGCGTTGATAGCGCCAAGGGCTGCGCAGGTCGCGCCAGAAGTGCCCTGGAAACCTATTTTTCTTGGGTTTTTCACGTGGTTAGTGCCAGGTGTGGCGCGGATAGCGTCAGTTGGTCGAGGGGGTTGGCGCGGACGGTGCCAGCGTGGCGCGGATGGAGCCACAGGTTCGGGAAGTTGATGCTGATGGCGTGGGGATGGCACTGTTGGCACCAGAGCACCGCCATGGTGGTGCGGATAGCGCCGGAGGTGGCGTGGATCGCGCCAGACCTCGGGCAAGCCCAGTATAAAAGGGCTAAAACGCGAAAACTGAGGGAGAAAAACAGTTTTCTTCCTCCTCCAGCCCAAACCTCCATTGTTGACATCCCCAAGCTTCCTAGGACCTCTTCGCTTGATCTAAACACCTCCCTACGACCTGTGATTGTGAGAGAAACACTTAGAAAGCTTCAATCCTTCATCCTTTCTCTTAAAACCTCTTGTGAGTGAGAGTTTGATTTCTCAAGAGGAAAGCTCAGAGAACTCGAGAGTGGCCGAGACCCAAGGCTTGGAACGGACACCAGAGCTCGAGGAAGCTGTCCTGAGGCCTTTCTGGTCGCCACTGAGGTAAGGAACTCGAGTTTCCTCGGTTATTTTAGGACTTGGCGTTCCCTGTGAGTAGTGACCCATATGAACTGGGGCTAGAATTAGCCCAGGGTCCTGTAGAGAAACTTGCTTAGAATGGTTTAGTGATGAAGGATTAGCTTTCAGTTTCTGATTTAGTGAACTTTGAGTCATGGCTCTGTGGTTGCATGTGTGACTTGTGTAGAGTCACTTGTGATGGTTATTTGACATGCTAGAGCCTTGATTATGTTTGTTTTGAGCCTGAGAGGCTAATAGAACGGTGCCTTGATTGAGGTTGGACCGTTCCAGTGATATTTGAATTATGGGCTAATGTTGGCCAGAGCTTATATGTATAGGCTGTGCATTGAGTCTGGGATGACTCAGATGCTTGGTATGCAGCCTTGAGAGACCTTGTAAAGGATTATGATGGCCTGGTGTGGGCTGGGCTGAAATGGTTGAACCCTAGGATAGGGGAATTCTGTATATGATATGTTCTGTGTTTGAATGCCCGTGGATTGGTTTTGATATTAGTATATGCCTTGATTAGGACGTGATATTGAGAATGTTGGTGGCAGGAGCCACAGACCAGGGAAAGAACTGCAGAGTGATACTTTGCCAGATAAGTTCTGAGTCCTTAGGAAATGATTTCCACTGGGTTGCACACCACACTCCGGGGGAGTGGTGGTCATATTCATAATGCATGCATTGATTGTCGCATACTTATGTTACTATGGGTGCATTTGTGCCTGGTTGTGCTATGAACTGTGAAAGGCATTGAGGGTTCTCTGCCATGTATTGAGGACATTGAGGGTTCTCTGCCATGTGGAATCGGCATTGAGGGTTCTCTGCCAGGGCATTGAGGGTTCTCTGCCAAGGCATTGAGGGTTCTCTGCCATGGATGTGGAGCAGATAACTGCTCATGTGTATAAGGGTCAGAGGGTCAGGCCAGGAGGCCAGATTTGATGTGTGTGCTTGTCTAATGTTTGTATTGTGAATTATGGGCCAGGGTGGGGATGATTTCCCAAGGACCCTGAGCTTACTGAGATGTGTATCTCACCCCGTGTGGGGATTTATGATTTCAGGTGACTCTTCAGGCAGAAGAGAGCAGTCTCAGGGCAGGAGGCCCGAGTAGAGACATTTCTGCTTGGCTGAGAGCAACAGATGGAGCTTGAAGGCTCAGTTTTGATCTGGTTTATGTTTTGTACCCTTGATAAGGGTTGTATAGTTTTGTAAACCCTCAGTGAGGGTTGATATGATTTGTATCACCACGGTGTGGTGAAGATACTGATGTATATGGGTATGTACAGAACTATTTATGATATGTTTATGAGATTCCTCCTGAGTTCAATTGATGTATATTTGATTATCTGCCCATGTATTCTATTTATCTGTCTAAATTAAGTATGAGATGAGAAATGGATCAGCAGGGATATGTTATTGGCCTGGTGCTTGTGCTGTTGTTATATGTTTTATTCCATACATAATGAATCAAGAAAAGCGATTCTATGCTTCCGCTGAGTTTTAAATTGATGTGTTAAGTGATAAACTGATATTATTAATGATAACGCACCGGAGGCCTACGGGGTGTTACACAAACCATTCAGACTCCTTCTTAGTAAAAGTGGTTGGCCAAACTTGTTAGGTATGATTTTGAGATTATGTACACGTTAGGATAAAACAATGTTGTTGCCAATGAACTCACAAGGATGCCAAATGATTCCGTTCTTGTGCTCATGGCTGTTACTTCTGGTCATCCCTGCTTTTTGATCGTCTTCATCACTTTTACAAAATTCATAGTTTTGGTCAACAATTATTTCAGTTGAAAAAGCTTGTAAAGAACATGATTTGATTTAGTGAAACTCTAACCAAGATTTGGTTGGAAGAAACTGGATGTAGCTTCTCTTTTGAGAGGTGAACCAGTATAAATTGTTATTTCTTATTTCTAATCTGGTTATCTTTCATTACTTGTACTTGGGTGATCAAATCATAATCAACAAGAAGTGTTTTTGTCATTACATGCAGTCCAAGGTGTATATTGATTGAAAGAAAATTTTTGATCTTGTTAAAGGGTGATTGAGTGATACGATCCATTTGTAATTCCGCTGCTATTTTGTTTTTCAAAGAATTTTTTTAACTCTCTATTATAAAACAATTCACCCCGCTCTTGATTAATTGTGTCTGTACATCATTGTTTTTACTAGCTAGCTCTATTTCAAATTTGACATTTATGTGATCTAACTAGAAGAAACTGGAAAAAAAAAACATGTCACCTTACAATAGCTTTTAGAAGCTTTGCAGCACTTATTTTCATATTCACGTTAGAGCTAACAAACATTTCCCACAATATATTAAATATTATACCATGATTTTCTTCATATATGTTGCATTATAAGAAAGCTAATAACTCAAATCGGTTAAAATACTATAATCAGTTTTAAAAATATAAACATAGTCGAAGTGTGATATACAAACCAAATGAAGTGGACAACATTAACAATCTCAACAATGTGCTTTGTTGGCATATTCTCCTTCGAACCGTCTTCTATTGATTTGAGGGGGAGTTGCTTGAAGCACAAAGAACTTTGATTCAAGAAAGGATGGTTTTGAACTTTCAACATGCCCTTGAAGCATTGAAGAAAAGCTTGTGATCAAATGTAAAAGGAAGAAAGTTTTCTGATGATCCAATCATTGCATTCATATCATTCATAAGTTTGAGAATTAAATCACAAGGCATTGGTAAATTGTTTTAAGTTTTTGAAATGAACTAAGTGTTTTTGGAAAAATAGTATTTCATTGGTTTAATCGATTATAACTGGCAAAGAATCGATTATTTTGTTCTTGATGTTTTCTGGAAATTTTTCAAGAACAACTTAATCAATTACATTATCGAAATAACCGATTATTTTGGCTTAGATCACACATAATCTGCCTTGGTGACTTTTTTAATCGATTACCACCAAACTGTATCGATTACATAAGCCAAATAGAAAATACCATATCTCTGGTTTAATCGATTACCAATTATTGTAATCGATTACTTAGTTCAAACATATTTTTCATCATGCTAGATTTAATCGATTACCAATTATTGTAATCGATTACGTAGTTCAAACATATTTTTCATAGTGCCGGATTTAATCGATTACACATCGGAATAATCGATTAAATTGTTCGTTATAGTTATCCAGAATCATTATGAACAGTTTAATAGATTACAAGTGCTAAATAATCTATTACAGACGGTTACAAATATCACTATAAATAGAACCCATGCTCAGTTGATTTCCTAACTTGACTAATTCGTATTCTGAGCATTCTAAATCATTCTAAACATTCTCTAAGTGATATTTATGGGTTCATTGAGTTCTTGCTTCCATAAAACTCATAAGGGTCTTTAAGGGATGAGTGAAGCAAGATTTTCTCTTTTAAAAGCTTAAGGAAAGTTATGTTCTGAGTTTATAATCTGCATTCAACCTAGTGAAATCATTCTTATGCATATCATTCTTTGGATCATCAGGTGACTTCTTTCCTTACTCTTTGAAGTTGTAATTCTCTTTTGAATCTTGTGTTGGTTTGTCTATTGTAAATGAGTTTCTTGCTTGTAATCTAGAGATAGTGTTTCTCTAGGGGGTTTGCTGAGTAGTGTTCTCAGTGGGGTTGTCTTTAAGAATCTAATAGTGTTTTAGATTTCTGAACTTTATCTAGGGTTGATAAAGAGAGGTTTGTAATAACTTGTAAGAACTGAAATTTACAATAGTGGAACTCTACTCTAGTGTTGAGTAGAAGAAAATTGGATGTAGCTTCATAGTGTTTGAAGTGAACCAGTATAAATCTTTGTGTGTTGATTTAATTCTGCATATTTGGTTGTCTTTTGTGAATTCTTGTTATCTAGTAAATTCTTGAAGCATTACATCTCTTGGGTTGAAGTTTGAATAGAAGTTCTTGGTTACAAAAGTGATAAAGATCCAAAAAGGGAAAAACTCTGATTTTGATCCATAATTTTTTTTTAAAATTACCAAGCCTAACCAATTCACCCCCCCTCTGGGTGATAGAAGGGACTGAGGTTTCCTTCTCTGAGGCAGCGGATGTCTGCTTGATGAGCTTATGCATGATTATATGCTTGAATGGTCTGTGATGTGTGCTTGAAAGAAAACTCTGTTTTTGATCAAGGTGATTGAGTGAAATGATCCAAATTTTAAATTACGCAAATTGTTTTCAAGAAAAGTTTTTAAAGTTAGTCTTAACCAATTCACCCCCCTCTTGGTTATTTGAGGTGTGTTCATAGTATTTTCATAATTCCTCAGCATCAAATGTCTTTCCAAGACCAAGAAGATGATTCACAATGTGTGTGAATCTGGTTTGGAGTTGAGACATGTTTCAGTTGTGTTAATCTTGAACTCTCATACTCATGAATCTAGACATGCTTCCTTGATCTTCTAACTTTATGAGTTATTTCCAACATTTCGCACATCTCCTTAGCATTTTTGAACCTAACAGTCCTGAAAAATTCTTCAGATGATAATGCATAGGTTATTATATTCTTTGCTTTAAAATCGTATTGAACTACTCTCTTTTCTGCATTTGTCATCTCATCCCATTCTTTGGGAATCATTTCATTATCAACAGTTTTGATTAGAATCAAAGGACCTTTTTCTATTGCATTCCATACACCAGAGTCATTAGATTAGATGAATATCTGCATTCCATTTTTCCAAAAACTTAAATGCTCTCCTTCAAACAATGGAGGAAGTTTGAGGAAGGCACCCTCCTTGAAGGTAATTTGTGTGGTATTCGTTTTCTTTGAAAAAAGATAGTGATCTTGAATAACAGTCAAGAACCTGCTCTGATATCAATTAAAAACAATATGAATAGCACACAATAATCAAGAGGGCGTGAATTGGTTTAAAATTGGTCTTTTAAAAAATCTTAAAACAATCAGAGTAATCAAAATCATATCACAAATTAACCAAGAATGCAATCACAAAACTTTCACTTGTTGAATAAGAAATGTAACACCAAAGAATGATCAGTTATAACAGCAAGAACATATTAGAAAGAAGTATTCAACACAAGGAATTATTATACTGGTTCACTTCTCACCCTTGAGAAGTTACATCAAGTTCTTCCAACCACAAAGGTTAGAGTCCCACTAATAACAAATTGTTTTTACAAGATTTTTACACAACCACTCTTAATCACACCTAGATTAAGAACAAGACTTTTAACACTCTTAGAATCTCTGTGATGAAGATATAGAGATCACCTCTACTCTTACCCTTAGGAACACCTATCCTAGTAAAGCTCTAAGAAATCCTACGTTATTAATACAAAAATAATCTCAAAAGAATACACAACAAATGATGACTGTCTAAACTCATTAGACATTGATGTCCTTAATCTACCTTGCAATGAAACCCACTCTTCATGATTCCTTCAATAACTCAAGCTTTCCCTCAATTCACATGTAGCACAAGGCTAGAAGGAAGCTTCAAAGTGTAGCAATGGAAGATGAAAGAAGACAGGGGATGAAGATGGAAGACCCCATGGAGAAGCTCCCTAATAAGTCTAGGAAGAATCGCTACAATAGCATTGAGAAGCCATTGATAAGACCCAAGAAGTTCTTGCACAAGAACAAGAGAGAAACTCTCATGCAAATTTCAGCTTTGTAATAATTTGTCCAAAAAAAATGTCTACATTCAGTGAAGCTATATATAGCCATAAAATATAAGAAAATAAATTGTTGTAACGGAATGTAATCGATTAATACATTCATGTAATCGATTAATTACTCTTAAGTAATCGTTTAATTGTTTATTTAATCAAATAATTTGTTCTTGAGTTTTCTAGAAAAGATGTATGAACGAAGTAATCGATTAATACGTCATGTGTAACGACCCGCCTCATCGCTACGGCATCACAAACTCTAGATGTCTAAATTTTAAATTTTAATGAAAATTTCATTAATATGATTATGAAAATGGTAGTAAGTTTTTTCGCAATAATACAATCATTATACACCCGATATAACTACAATATTGAATACATATGTATACATATACTATATCCGTACTCATCATTCACCTAATTAGAACTTAATTTAGTTTTACATGTAATTACAATTCAAAATATACATGTCTACAAAAAGGATTAAGGGACTAACTATGAAAGAGTTAATTAACAAAACACAACTCTTCCAAAAAGAGTTCCAACGTCATTACGTCAGTTTGGCGGCTCCAACAAAAAGAAGATCTCTCTTCAAGGTCACCTACTGCTGCTCATCTGCTCCCACGAACGAAAATTCGCGATCATCACATGTACCAACCACACCCTACAACAAATGCAATGGTGAGTTTATTATATAAAATCAACAAACATTGTAACGACCTAAATATTTACTTATTTTTATTTTTACTTAAGGATAAATTTCTAAGAAACATATAATGGTAAAATTTTTAAAACGTAAAATTTGCAAAAGATTTGTTACTCATATACATAGCCAATATCTCTGATACAAAAGTTTAGATAATACTAGTGCACTACTTTCTCAAAAATCCAGCTTAGTACATAACTTCTTTTATACATCTTCACAACTCCAAGGCCTCATGGAATATGTCCATCATTGCCATCTAAAAAAAAACATGAAACAGATCTTGTGAGAAATAAATTTCTCAGTAGGCAAAGGAAGTACAAACTAGGATACTTCTAACTTCTCTCCTTGGGGCTCTCTCTTGGCTACTTTTGCAGTGCAAGTTAGGTTGTGCTTGTATTGGCTGCAAGCGGAACTATTTCTGCGCCTTCTGATCGACTTGAACAACATTTACGGATCCCCTCAACCCCTTTTTTCAAAGCTAAATCCCGACTTTATTAGTAAGTTAGTAAAATCATTCAAATAATCAAACACATCCACACGAAATATGCAACTATATGAAATGCATGAGATTAACTATCCCAGGGCAAATGGCCTCCACATATCGTACTGTATGTGGCCACACTAAGTGTGGACGCTGCTATAGTCTTACGCAAACATGCATGAATTTTGCCATATATTCTTGCCCATGGGTACTACATATCGTACTGTATGTAGTATCAGATTCTGTTTCCCCAAAGCCTCATACTGGACTTGGAACATGGAAACATGAATCCACCTATCTTAATCACATCAACATCCATAAAAATCAAATCCATAAGCAAAATACATATCATAACATCATATATATATATATATCATAAGTATGGTTACACCACCATACCTTATCCAATAAGCTTATAAGTATGGTTATAAGTATGGTTAAACCAATAGATTTTATTCAAGCAAAATCATTACCAACTTAGGCATGACCAAAGAATATCCTCATAGAAAATTATGTTAGTAATCTAACTAATAACTCATAGTATGTCTTTCAAATAATTTCTAATCCCTTGAAATTATCATAATAAAAGATTAAAGCCTAGTATGCATCTTTTATTCTCCTTTCACCTACCACCTCACTAATTAATCCTCAAATCAAATCATCAAGTATTTAAACCATTCAACTACATACCATTCATCCTCTACTTCAAAAATTAAATCAAAATCTTTCCATAAAAATATTAACAGACAGCCCAAAATATCATCAAAATCACCTTAAAAAAATCATCAAATGGGCTTCCATACATCACTAATATTGATGGGTATATATCATCACCTATCTTATAACTTAAACCAACATATTCTCATCAAAGAATAACCTTTAAACATCACGAAATTCAAGCCTAAATATCAACCATAAATCAACCTACTAAAGCATGTAAATTAACCTAAACCATTGATTAACTAGAGATTTAAGCTTAACCTAGCTCAAGTGAGTTTGAGTCTTGATATCCTTCTAAGCTTGTTAAATCCTTCCTAAGGTTTTTTGCCTCTACACGTAATTTCTTCAAGGTGATGGGGTTTACTTGATTTAAGGTTTAAAGGGAAAGATGAAATGAAATGAAAGTGGTGTGAGGGATAGAGTTCATGTGAGGTTTGAAGAAAGGAATGGTCTTGGAACTGGCTTGTACTTAGGTTCCTCCTCCTCCCTTTATATAGTGGTGAAGAAATGATTACTTAGAGAAAAATCTCATAAGCCATCATTATTCCTATACAAGTGTCCCTACACTTGTTATAATCTTAAGGCTTCCTTCCTTTCTTCCTTCCAAGTGTCCTACCACTTGGCATGATCTTAGAGCTTCTTCTCATTTTCTTCCAAGTGTCCAAGCTCTTGAAGTTTCTCCATTTCTCTTGCATTTTCGTGGAGTAGCTTGCCAAGGAAGATTTTTATGCTTTTTCTTTCATTCTTGAGTTTATCCCAAACCTGTTTTAGTAAAATTCTAATTCTTAATTAGTTAACCGTTGGATATCTTTAAAATTTTAAAGGTACACTACTATCTCACATATGTAACTTTTGACCGTTGGGATTGTTGAAATAATGTCTAGAGCTGTCCACGTGCAAGATGGAAGAGTGTAGAGAAATCCTGGCTTGATTTTTATGTTACCTTGCATCCATGCCATGCAAGTGTCTTGCCACTTGTTTTCATCCTATGGCTTATATTCCAAGTGGCTAAATTCAAGAAGCTTCTTCCTCATTCGCCATACTTCTCCACATGAATGACAAGCTCAAAGGGAAGGAATACAAATTTTTCTTCCTTTCATGCTACATGTGGTCATTTTATAAAAATCTAGTTTCAATATGGCATATTCTTAAAAAGAAATCCAATTTAATTTGAATTCTTTTATCTAAGGATAATTAGGAATAATAGATCTCTAGATGTTCCTAAGAATTTATCTCAATGATAGTTCAAATTAATCACAAGTAGTGTATACAGAGCAATACATAAACCTTACATACCGGATTGCTCTTTATCTTAATTTTGATTAGTATATACTTCTTTTGACCACCAAAATTACTAAACCATTTTATTAAATAGGTCTATTCATCCTATAATTAATAGAAAATTCTATAGATTTTATGTACCATTTTTCCATATTTTTCTGATGCTTGAGTTTTCTTAAATACAACCTCAAAGTTGTCGTCTTCTAAAATTTGTAAAAATTTTATTCTAGAATTTTGTGTCACAAAATATGTTGATACTTAGTCAGCTAAGTGTATTCTATAATTTCATCAAGTTTCTACAAAATTTCTAAAGTTATTTGAGCATTTTTGGTCTAGGGCATTTTGGTAATTATGCCATTCAACCTAAGGGTATTTTGGTCATTTTCAAAAATGTTCAAGGGCATTTTTTGACATTTTCATCTTAAGGGTTTTCTAGTAATTTCTACTTCATGGAAAGAGTGATATAGTTATTTTTCTCTAAACATACTTCTATTCAATTATCATCACATTTTTATGATTTTGGGATGTTACAAACATCAGATAGCAACAATTGAGAAGGAAACAATTTTACCCATCACAATCATTAACAAAAATCCATGATTCCATTACACACTTAACAAACCAATCATCCAATGCATTTCACAACTCAAACAATCATGCATAGAATGATGCATGCACCTGACTCATCTATCAGCATGCAGTGTGGTACCATCTCCGAAAATATCTTCTCACAGGAAAATGATTCACCGCCTATCAAGGCCACCCTGTCGTGCACTGACCATTCCCCCATCCAGTGATCAGCCAACGTCGCAAGAGAATTCCAAACCTGATGACCCCTTAGTACCTGCGTTCTCAGCCTACTGAAACCCACAGGTATGCGAGTACCTTCATTCTATTTCCACACAAATGAAGTATGAAACATGAGCATCATCAATGCATGACCCGGTGATCGAGGTCGTACTCAGTCAAATTAATACAATTAAATGCAGTACTAGGAAGTGACTCCTAGGTCGTCTCTCAAGGATCAATTGTCTGCGTTAGGGATTAAACGTGCAAGGGGGGATTTTTAACAGAATGCAAGAATATCTAAATTAAAACAGAAATGCTAAGTAATTGCAGTGATTAAAACAAGTTAGACCTTTGAACAAATTACGCCTCTAATATCCTCGGTTCACGAAAGATAATCTATCTCAACTTAATTCTTGGTAGTCCAGATTAATCTACTAAGCGAAAATTAACCTAAAACTTCCCTACACGAATTAAGCAAACGCGAACCTCGTCAGGACTAATCTCTCAGGATTAAGCAACCTGAGATTACTGAATCAATCAACTCAAAATCATTAAGCATGACTCTGATTCGAAAACAATACAGAACAGAAGCCCAACAAGGAAGAACCAAGCAGAATAGAATTAGAAGAACTGAGAACCTCCATTGAAGGTCTGCAATCTGTCCTAGGGTCCAACCCTAGAATTTAGCCTTCCATGAATTCGAAAATTACAACAGAAACACGAATTAAATAGCAACTGAACATTAAACGAAATTAGCAGAGAACGAAATTCAAAAGCAGAGAATGAAAACTTAACCTAAACAAAAACGAAAATACTGGAAGCAGAAAACGAAAGCAAGATGAAGCAAAAACGAAAATAAACACTAGCAGAAACGAAATTGTATTCCGAAAACAAAAATCCAAACAGAAACGAAAACCATAAGCAGAGTACTCAGCAGAAAATGAAAAAACCTAATACCCTAAAGAGAATAGCTGAGTCTGTGTTTTGCATGGGCACAGTATTCTAAATACTAGTGTCTGTGACCTCTCACAAAGAAAATGGGTTTTTCCTAACAGTTTTGGCCCAAAAAATCACTAAAATAAAATAAAACGAAAATAAAATGCTGATGTGGAAAATGATGCTGACGTGGCACTCCAATCTTCAAGTCCATGAATTAATTCCAAGCCCATTTAATTATTAAACTGCTCTGAAAATATAAATTAGAATAATTAAACTCAAAAAAATCCAATTTAGTTAAAATCTGAATTATCGGTCCAATTAAATCCTAAATGAGAAAAGTGCAAAATATAAACGATTAAACATAAATCAAGGATTAAAATGAGTACAGAAAGGTGAGAAAATAAAGGTAAATAGTGACTCATCACCCGGCTAGGAACAAATCCTTCCTCGCAAGGGTAACCCGTCATGCACCCCCCATGTACATACGTAACACCCCAATGTGGGCTCACCGATGCACTGATCGTGGCTAAGAACAAATCCATCCTAGCAAGGGTAACCAACCGGTCATTGCATCCCACGTGTACATACACAACCTACAACCATGGGCACCATCAATGTATGACCTGGCTAGGAACAAATCCTTCCTCGCAAGGATAACCCGTCATACACCGCCTATGGGTATCAATGTATATCCACACACAATGACATTGTTCACATCAACATTATCTCTCATCAATGTCAGTATCAACCTCAACATCATATCATCTCAATATCGTCATCAGGCATATTAATATTATCTCATTTCAACATCATCAATGACATCAATGACATCTCAATTTCAATATCATCAACAACATCACAAGTAATCACATATCACATCTATATATAATACATATGCTTGAGATTCACATTTCCTAGGTCTTCAGACAATCCAAATTTGATACATTCACAATTCATCATATCACAAGATTGATATTTTTAGGAATATTCTAAAATAAAGAGGAGGACCACAATATATAAAACACACTCTTATGCCCATTTAAAAATTTAACAAAGAATTAAATAGGAAAACACCACAAGACTGATATTTTTAGGAAAAATCTAAAATAAAGAGGAGGACTACAATATATAAAACACACTCTTATGCCCATTTAAAAATTTAATAAAGAATTAAATAGGAAAACATATTATAAAATTTTGGGCAAAGTCTCCTCTATAATTAAGACTTTTCCCAAAAATACAATCATTACAATAATAATATCATTTACAGTTATATCAATCAACAAGTCAATTCATCGCATCCCATTAGTTAAAAACAAAATTTCTTGAAAATGAGCACTAATAGAGTGCTTTTAGTTAAATTTTTGCCTACCAGTCTTAGCTTATTTGACTTCTCTTGGACCTTTATTTTCCTATTCTAATTCAGTTTTTGTCTTAGGCAAGTAAGGTGGGCTTAATTGCTAATTGTTGCGTATTTTTGGATTTTTGCTCACTTGACATATCTGACTTGTACAGGACCTATAGAGTGCTACGGAACTTCGAATGGAGCATTCTGGGAGTCCGTGGAAAGATAACAAAAAGATCTACAGGTTTTCTAGAAATAGACCAAGGCCAATTCTGTCATTTGGAGGGTCATTTTAAGCTTTGAAGTTAGTACCTCTGCACTTATAATTTTGGGCTGCGTATTGGACTTTTAGTGGTGTAAATAGTAAATAATTAGAATTGTTGGGTTTGTTTATGACCCGTTATATTTTCAGAACTTAGTCACTATATATTAGTGACATTATGACTCAACAGAAGAAGCTTTTACTTTAGGTTTCATTCAATAAAAACAATTTTTATTTTTTCTTTCTTTTAGTTTTTATGATCAAACCCTTGTTCTTCATTTTCTCTCTATTATTCTTCATTGTTCTTCATCTTCTTCATTTTCATTTTGCCATTCTTCTATTTTATTGCACTCATTTCATGGGGCTTTCCATGGTGATGATCATGGAAGGATAAATCATCAATCAATCCAAGGATCCAACTCAAGCAAGAGAAGAATTGGAGTTCTGGTTTGGTATTTTGAATTCTATTTGAATGTTCACCTTCTTCTTCAATTTCTATTATGTTTTCATGATTATGAATGCATTTAAGATTGAAAGCGAGTTAGGATTATGGATTCATGTCCTAATTTCGAATAATAATCACAAGATTAATTGAATGATATTTCAGTTAGGGTTGTGGTTTCAATTAATTTAGGAGTAGAATCGATTGAACTGCTTCTATTGAGATTGAATGAATGTTCATGATAGAATCAACTTATGAGAATGATGATGATTCAAATAGCTTGGTTTGGTGAATTAGATTGATGTTTTCTAATCTGTTTTACTTTACTCCCTGATAATCTTGTTAATTTCTGCAAGTTCTTTAATTTTAGTTTGTGTTATTGCATGTTTTACTTTGCGCATACCAACTATTCGACAAAATCCCCCCTTATTATTACCAATGATTTGAAGCTAGAACCATATTGATCGTGTCTCTGAGTCGACCTAGGTTAACCCTGTGCTACAAAATTAGCTTAGTTAAATTGTTTTTGATGCGTCTCGACAACGCAATATCAAAACTGGCATTGTTGCCTGAGATGCGGTTCATTGTGTGCTAGCTTTAATTTATTGCAATTAGTTCATAGAAGTAGTTTTAATTCTTGCATTTTTACGTTTTGTTGCACAGCTATGCTTGTTACATGATTATGTGCTTGTCCCATTAAACGCACATCAATCATAAATACATCACATTCCATTAGTTAAAAACGTAGTTATTCTTAAAAACCAGCACACAGCAGGGACAAGCAGTTATCTTCATAGTTGGACTCCCTGACCCCCAACTATGGTATCAAAACTGTAACCAGGTAATAAACTCCTCTTACCTATCTAGGGGTTCTTCTTGTTACAACCTAGCAGTGTTGTTTGGTGATCCTTCAAATATGCGTGCTTGTCCAAATGCAGGCTAAAATGGTGTTTTGGGAGTACACATCAAAAGACATCATTTTGAAATTCCGATCACACCAATGTGACCAGGGTTTAACAAGGATCACAGAAATGACATCAGTTTCATAAAAAAGAGACTTTTACAACATCTCATTTTCAAAGGGATTTTTCAAAGGAAGTGTAAAACTCCAAACAACAGTATCCAAAACACAAGAGACACTAATAGAAGGTTAAACTAGCTAGGAGAAGATAAAGGAAACCAAGGTTACCTCAAGGAAACCAAGAAAGGAGGATTGAGAGCTTCGTTCTCTATCGAAACTTTGAGAAGAGTTTCAAAGATTCCGCTCCAATTAAAAGGTTCTTCACCTTGTCGGGGTCTCGTGGCAATCAACGGTGTTCTGTGGGTGGTGGAGGAGGTTGGAGCTGTTTGGAGGAGGAAGGACCTCCATTTTTGTGACTTGGAAGCTTAAAAACATATTCAACACCGCCTCCATTTACAGGCATTTTTGCTCGCTTGGGTGAGCTGACCAAATTCTAGAATTTTATCATGTTACAGACATTATTTTGACAATCCCAATAGTCAAAAGTTAAATATATGGATTAGGAAGCTAGCTTTAAATTTGAAGGCAATCCAACGGTTAACCAATCTATAATGATGATTTTATTAAAATAGGTTTTCAGATCAAATTTAGAATCACTCAATTACAACGCAGTTCAAACAAATTCCACATAACTTGACATCTACACCAAGCAATTGCACATGAATAATTCACATAACAATTCAACTAATCTAAACTAATCAAATAAACAAATAACACAAGAAATACATTAAACATCTATTTTCAGTTATCGAAATTTCAGGGTGTTACATCATTTAATCAATTAACACAAATTTTTTCCATTTCACAAAGTGCTTAGTAATCAATTACAGATAAATGGTAATCGATTAACACAGACAAGACTTCTTAGTAATCGATTAACACAGACCTGACTTGTTTTGTGTTTGTACTGAGTTGGTGTGCTTCTTCATGCTTGTCTAAAAGATACAAGTTAGCTTTGATGTGGACTTGAAGGGCTTAGGTTCTAGCTCTTGTCATGGGTCTTCAAAAGCTAATCAAAACAAGTTCTTCAAGTTCTCCTTCTTGACCTTGAGCTTGCGATGGACCTCCATCAGCAAAGTGTAAAGATAGAAACCACATGTGATCCAATAAATGATGAATGCAAATGATTTACAAGACTGGAATTAAAAAGGTGGAAGATGTTACTTCATAACTTTCTTTCTACAACTGTTGCGAGATTTATGCGAATGAATACGGCAAGTGCACCGATGGTTAACAAGTAATAAAGTAGGTAAGTGAGTTATCGTCTCCACAGGGATTGGGGTAATTTTTACAATAATATTAATTCTAAATGATTGGAATTAAAAACAGAAAAATAAGAATAAAGAAGTAGTTGTTGAGTTGTGGTTGATTATAGAAACATAATTTAAATGCAATAAAAATATAAAGAAGTTACCAATGGAAGAAACAATTGTGGTCAGGCGCAATCCCCTTTGTTCCTACCTCCTTCACTTGATTGGTTTATTATCTTAAGTCACACACATGATAAATCTTTCCTAAATTCGTGAATCCTAGATAACTAGCGACTCAACCCTTTAATTCGATCGAGAAACCTAAACCCTTAGTGAATCTGTCAAACTAAGTATTCAAAGAATATATCTCATGTGATCTTGTTAAGATTATTCGGAGAATAAGCCTTTCCTAAACTAGTTAATCCCTAATTCCTTAGTGAATTAACCCTTTAAACTAATTCAAAAACCCAATTCCTTGGTGAATTCTATCAAGTTAAGCATGCAAAAGATCATATTATAAAATCCGTAGCCATGCATCCCTATTCCTAGGCGAAGAACAACTATTATTCTAAACAGGTCAGAAATTAGAACCCCAACGTTCCCATTGCGAATCCTAACCCTCAATACTTAAATAGAATGGCCAGTTCCAATTAAGAATAAAACATTGAACAGCACAGAATAGAATAAAATAATCAAAACAACATTAAAACCAATACCAATTCAAGTTACAGAGGAGTTACATCAGTTCATGGCCTTCCCACAATACAAGTTCAGCCTGCCATAGGCTTCAAGAAACCAAAAGCTGTCAAATAATACATTCTTGATGACCTTGCCTTGATTCTTGACTTCCAATGATAAAGAAGAAAGAAAGAATAATAGAAGGTGATGGTGTGTAGTTGGCCCCCTTTTGGTCTGTTCAGAAACCTCCTATATATAGAGCCATTTAATTATAGTAACTAAGCCAAAACCTTTACCTAATTTCGAAACATATCTCTTTAATACAGGAAAGAAAATCGAATCCACGCGACCCGCGCGCGATCTCACGCTAGTCGCGTGGGTTGGCAGAGATGATGGCACGTGTCGCGTGATGTACGACGCTACTCGCGTGGCTTGGCAGAAGGAAATATGCTGTATCTTTGAAATCATGACACTAACCGCGCGAGTTATGACGCTATAAGCGCGAGTTGGCAGAGGAGGAAGTCATTAATCCTTGGGGTTCTGGCGCGACACGCGTGGATTTGACGCTTTCCGCGTGGTACTCTCGGGTCTTCCACGCTGGTCGCGTGGATTCCATGCGAGTCACGTGGTGTCTTCCAGACATTGTCTTCATTTTTGGACTTGGCGCGACCCGCGCTATTATGGCGCGACCCGCGCGACACTCCAGAACTTGCTTTCCCTTTTATTTGCTCTTGAGTCCCTCTTTTTGGCCTGCAATTGCTTAAATGATATTAATTTGCTTAAGACAATTTAAAAATACTAAAAATAACTAATTTTGAAACTATTTCCTAACTATTTAGTTAAAATATAACCTAAAACTAAGCTAGAAATAAGATGTGTTTGAAACACATCAACAACTTTTTTTGAAAGCTTTCCAAAGAAGAAATCCTCCTTTGAAATCTTTGAATCTTGAGGATTTGTGGAACTTGACAGAGTTTAGCACTTGAAACCTTTTCTTTCTTAGAAAGCTAATGAATGTACTTTGTAATTTTATTGTTATTTTCCAAAATACCTAACAACTATTTATAGAAATCACTTTGTAACTATTAGTAATCGATTAAAACCTTAATGTAATCGATTAAATACTCTTGTGTAATTGATTGATTACACATTTAATCGATTACAGTGTTCTTGAGCTTTCTGGAAAAGACTTATGAACAAAGTAATTGATTAATTCGTTATGTAATTGATTTTCATAGGCGGTCTAAGTTTTCAAATACACGCCCAGTAATCGATTACCACAAATCGTAATCGATTATCACAAGAAGACTTTTCTGTGACTTTGTTAAGTGTAATCGATTACATTTCTCTTGTAATCGATTAAAGTGTTCTTGAAAGCTTAAGTAACATGTTACCGCAAGTTGGTAATCGATTAAAGCAGAGAAAAATCATTTTTCCAAAACCTTAAAATTTGAACACTTTGGCTTTTATGCAATCATGAAAACCATTTGTTTCAGAAAAGCTTTTTCACAAGACTTATGCTTTTATCAAAACATGAATGCAAAAACCATGTATGAGCTTTATGCAATGGATCATAGGAAGTTTCATCTCATACACAATTTACAACTACCAATCAAATTGATTTGGCATGTAAAAAAGCCTAAGCACTTTGTACACTTGAGACTCAGCTTCTTGATCCTCTTGAGTTCCCCCTGACTCTAACAATATCAAGAGGGCATGTTTGGCAAAACAAGAAATGTACATTTGTGTGTATAAGGATTTGTATTTGAATTCTAACTCTAACCCTCTTCCTAGTGTTGTTGATTCTCTCTTGCAGGAATTTGGAGATGTGTTTTCCAAGAGTGTCCCACCCAATTTACCTCCCTTAAGGGGGATTGATCACCAAATGGATTTTGTGTCGGGGGCCTCTTTTCCTAATAGATCCACCTATCGGTCCAATCCTCAAAAGACACAAGAGTTACAAAACACAAGTTGAGGAGTTGCTACAAAAAGGTTGGGTAAGAGAAAGTTTGAGTCCTTGTGTTGTCTTGATAATCCTTGTTCCTAAAAAGGAAGGCACATGGCGAATGTGTACTGATTATAGAGTTGTTAATAATATAACTGTTAAATATAGACACCCTATTCCCTGTTTGGATGATTTGCTTGATGAATTGTATGATGCATGCTATTTTTCTAAAGTTGATTTAAAAAGTGGGTACCATTAAATTCGCAAAAGGGAAGGGGTTGAATGGAAAATAGCTTTCAAAATAAAGTATGGTTTGTATGAATGGTTGGTGATGCCTTTTGGACTTACAAATGCTCCTAGTACTTTTATGAGACTTATGAATCATGTTTTAAGGGAGTTTTTGGGGATGTTTATGGTTGTGTACTTTGATGACATATTGATCTATAGCATGACATTAGAAGAGCATATTGAACACCTTAGGGCTTTTATGCATGTGCTTAGAAATGAAAAGTTGTATGCAAATCTAGAAAAATGTGTCTTTTACACCGATCATGTAGTTTTCCTAGGCTTTGTGGTAAGTTCCAAAGGAGTCCAAGTGAATGAAGAAAAGATAAAAAAACTATTAGAGAGTGGCTTACCCCAAAATCTATGAGTGAAGTGAGAAGTTTCCATGGGTTGGCTAGTTTCTGTAGGCAGCTTGTAAAAGGCTTTAGCACCCTAGCTGTGTAACACCCTCACATTTTCATATACATGTGAATTTTCCTTAAATATGCATTCTTGAATAAAAGGACAAAAATACCCTTGAACATTTTGAAAAAGACACACATGTCCCTTTTGAAAATGACATAAATATCCTTGGACAATTTCAAAAATGACAGTTAGGTCCCGAGGCGATAAATGACCAAAATACCCCTGGATATTTTATTAATGACTAAATTGCCCTAGGAAGTCCAGTAAGACATTTTAAGGAAGAAATGTTATAAATATCCTTAGATGTTTTGGAAATGACCAAAGATACCCTTAGATTGACAATTACAGAGATATCCTGAACATTTTTTGAAAATGACGATTTTGCCCCTTGAGTGAGTAGTGAAATTACCAAAATACCCTTAGGTCAAAAATGACCAAAATGACTTCAGAAATTTTTGGGAACCTGACTATAGGATAAAATACTTTTAGATAACCAAGTATCAGCAAGGTGGGAGGCAGAAAACCCTAAAACTGAATTTTTACAGATTTTGGAAGATAGGTTGAAAAGAGCTTAATCTAGACAACCTCAGGTATCAGAAAAGTATAAGAAAAAAGATAGACATAATCTATGGAGTTTTCTCTTAATTATGGGAGGAATAGGATCCTTAATGAGTTAGTTTAGTAATTTTACTAAATAAAAGCAAATTGGACCAATAAGAATTTAGAATTTTGTTATTACATGTAATAAAAGGAAAAATTGTTGATTTGGTTATCTAAGATCAAGCCTTGGCCGTGTTGTAATGCCCCAATCCACTAATCAGGGTCATTACCAAACATACACCACAAGCAAGCAGATAATCAATCAGAGTTTAAGCAGTTTGGAAGCAGATACTAAAAGTGACATCATCGAATGTCATCTGTATAACACTGTACACTATAATATGGTGAATATACATATAAGTTTCTCTGTACAGTACAAAACTATACAAAATCCCATCATGGTACATCAAAAATCCATAACTAAAGGCTAAATACAAAATATCTGAGCCACATGCTCATGTCCTCTAGCCTAAGGTGTCCATCAGCAGCTAATCCTGCATAGGCTTCTTGCCTTGGGATCTATCTGCTACTCTAGAGGAATCACCTGCATCATAAGTCCCACAAACGGGGTGAGATATAAAATCTCAGTAAACTCAGGGCCCTTGAAGGTATTTTCTTCCCCTGGTTCACTGACAACAGATACACAGCACATAAATATCAATATCAAGGAATCATTCCATACACATCCATCAGCCAAAACCAAGGCATAATCATGGCGTACAGCCATTCATCACATCAATAACTGTCATGCAGAGGCTACATCATAGTATATAGGAACATCTCCTCACAGGGAGGCTACCTCTATATACTAGGCACATCTCCTGCATGTATCCCTAGCGGAGGCTTCCTCTGAATATATAGGTACATCTCTATCTCGAGGCTTCGTCTATATATCAGGTACATCCCCTTTTGGTGAGGCTACCTCTGTGTATATAGGTACATCTCTTATCACGAGGCTACCTCTATGTATCACAGGGCCATCTCATCCTCTAACACAATACAATTGCCTGGGGAGGCTACCTCTGTGTATATGGGAACATCTCCACGTAGGAGGCTACCTCCATATCACAGGCTCATCTCTCACTAGGTCTTTCTCAATCTCAAATCATGTATCCTACGACAATAGGATACTATTCAAACAAAGCATGCATAATCAGGTTTCACATTCAACCAGGCATGCCACAATCAGTCACATCATAGCCATGCATATTAATCCCCTATCATAGGGTTCAGTTTACATTTCAAGCATAACAGATTAATACATCTCAATCTCCCTCTCATAGGGATCAGAACATCAGTACACAGTATCCATATACATGCATACCCAAGTTTCATAATCAATCAGGCATGCTACCAATCCACACATTCATACATATCAATTTCCCTTTCTCAGGGATCAAATACGCATCAATTCCCTTTCTCAGGGATCAAATCATCAATCCTACAACTCATAGTTATACATCATACTCACCCATCTCTGGGTTCAGATCAAATATAAAGCATCAGCTACCCTTTCATAGGGTTCAGACAACATCTATCAATCATTCACAACATCATACATGTTCCTCTACTAGTATAAACACATATCATAACCATAATCCCAGTGGATATATGGTGGAACGCAGCAGAGGATACACAAACAAGAACCAAGAGCTTACCTGCTCTAGATAGATCACCGGCTCTCCCGGCCTCATGGTCAACACCACCAGAGCTCTCACGTCCTACACAAGAACAAGTATATATAACATATCAAATACGGCTCTAGACCGTTCAAGCGAAAGGAACTCTCATCCTTTCTACATAAACATAACCCAATCACTGTACAAGTGATCATCTGATCCTCAACAGGATCCCTCTCAGCCTATACCAGGCTACAGAGCCTCCACCCAAGACTCTGATCAAGCTATGGTTAAGCATATCTCTGCGTACAATGGCCTAAAACTAACTTCTCATTATCATCAGTTTCAACTCACAGACATCATCTATATAGTCTCATGAGCAACTTTGTTAACTGCTCTAAGGTCCAGATTAGTCAAATAGTCAACCTTCTATCTTTGCTCATACTGACTCAGAGTCAAAATCAAACTTCATCAGTAATGATGATTCAAGGCTCTAACTTCCTCAGAACAGTCCTCTGAGCATAAGACTCTACAGAGTCCGAGCCTAATAACGGCTCTAACACCTCCAAAAACACCCCTCAAGATAACCCCAAACTCACAAAATTCAATACACAGACTCAGCGATTAGAGCTCGAGTTTCCTACCTCTGTAATGTTCAGAAACACCAGGGAATCGCTTTTCCAAGGTTAGATCGCTCAATCAAAGCTTCTTTCGCCTGTAACCTCCGAGCTCTCAAGGGTTCTCTCAGAGATATCAATCTCACCTTTTATAGCCTCTTCTCAAGAATCAATCGGGGTTTCTCACTTATCTCGGGGTTCTGATCACTTTCTCAGTTGGGTCAGAGGTGTTTAGATGAAAGATGGATATACGAAGCTCTCAAACTCATCAATGGAGGTTTGGACGAAGGAGGAAGAAAAATGCCAAGATTTTCGAGCTTCTGGGCCTTTTATAGGCCTCTGCCGTGACTCCCGCGCTTCAAGCGTGGGCTCCCACACCCCAAGCGTGGACTGGCAGACAAAATGGCATTTCTGGGCTGCTTCCCACGCCCCAAGCGTGGACCTCCAGAGAAAATTGGTTTTCTGAGCTGTTTCCCACGCCCCAGGCGTGGACTCCCACGCTCCAAGCGTGGAACCCCAGAAAATCCATAAATCAGCCTATATCTCTCTCTCAAGGCTTCTAAGCCTGGTTATGATCTAATCTCAGGCTTAATAACATGTTTAAACTCCCAGGCATTACACGTGTGATACACAATCAAGGGAGAAAAGCCTTAGGAACATTCAAGAATGGACACATGGAGAGTTAAGAAGCCTAGCCATTTCCATTGGTCCATGTGTAAAGAAAGTAATTAATATATTTGAAGCAAAATTTATGTTGTCTCCTTTGGCAAAATAGGTGGATATCTAGGGACATTATTTCCACGATCCCAACGGTCAAAAGTTAGATATTTGGGTTAGGAATACCCCTTTAAAATTTTAAAGAGATCCAACGGTTAAAAAAATTCAGAATGAATATTGTTGTAACACGGGTTTTGGGGCAGAAATTTTATGACTAAGCTAGTATTCCACAAGGAAAGTACTTGAAGACTTGCCCTCTAAGCCTAGCATCCACGTGCAAATGAAGATGGATGAAGAAAGCTTTAGAAAAATGTAGAATTAGGACACTTATAAGGTCCTAAAACATTAGCCAATCAAAGGAAAACAAATAAAAAGCAAGGCAATCATAGCTTTTGAAGATTTTTTTCTTAAAGCCACTTTACCTAGCCTATAAAAGGAGGAGGAAAGCTGAAAATTGGGACAGCCAAGGAGTCCAAAACTTTGCAAAAATGTCCACCAAAAGCCTTCCATTTTATTTTCCTTCTAAATCACCTCTTACCCAAAAACAAAACCAAGGTCTAAAAGCTTGAGAGTTCAGGTGAAGAATAGCAACTAGGAGCAAGGATTCTTCAATTCCAAATAAAGAAAAGCTGTCCAAAAGCTTAGGGAAACATGGTATGGGGAGTTTATGTTGAGCTTAGTTTGAATAATAATCCTTGTTTGATTTTATTTTGCTTTGTAGACTAGGTGTTTGATGAAATGTCTCAAAGAGCTTGAATGACTACTTGATTAAGTAACTTGATTCTAAATTAAATAACTAATGGTTGGATGAATAACTTGAACTAAAATTAATAAAGAAGAGTAAGAAGTAAC